>CATIWK010285420.1:0-11830 GCA_949634005.1 Mallotus japonicus
TACCATTTTAAATATAAAGATGTTTTTGAAAATAAAAGCAAGGAGGGGTGTTTTGGTCATTTAAATGTATAGACTTAAAATTTATGGAATTTATTTGAAAATTTCAACCATTTTGATAGAATTTAGTTTAGTTATAGTCAATTTCATAAAATTTTGAAATTGCAAATGAATTCCATACGAAATTCATTTAAACCAAATATACATTATTTGGATTTGTAAATGAATTCCATAAAATTTTATGAAATTCATTTATACCAAACACACTCTAAACTATTCATTTAATCCAAACACATTTTATTAATAAAAATTCATTTGCAAATGGAATCCATTTGGAATTCATTTCCAAATAAAATGAATTCTTTGGTAGAATTGAACCAAACAGAGGCTAATAGAAAATATAATGACAACTTTCATTTTATTAAAAAATATTATTTTCATTTATCAAAATTAAAAAATAAATTATAATAAAATTAAAAAAATCATCTAAGGCATTTTCAAAAAAAGTTTATATATCTAAAATTTTCATCATAAATAGTCAATTTATAAAAATTTTTATTTTCATTTTTTAAATATAAAATAGATAGTTCAATTCTCAGCATTTAGAGAGTTAAATTTTTTATTTTTTTTATATTCTTTTAGTTAATAAAGTCTGAGCAATTTTTTTATAGTTATTTTCTATTTCATTTAGTTAGAATATAAGGAAAACTTTCATTTGTGTAAATATTATATTACATTTTACAAAAATTAAAAATAAAAAAAATGAATTGTTATATGAGTCTAAATTCACTTAATATTTTCTTTTAATCAATTCTATTTTTTTTAAGGAAACTATTTTTGTTTTTCTGATTACTGCATATTTTGGAATTATATATTCAAAGATATATGGTTAAAACTAAGACTTCAAAAAAAATCTTAAATTCAAATTATTATGTACTTATATACTAATTTCATTATATCACTTATTGTTTACAAGTTACACACTGCTCTAAATTGGGCCTAAACAAATTTATAAAATATAAACTAAAATTATTTATTATAAAAGCTATAATAATATATTTAATATAATTCTGATGTAATAATATTTGAACGTTCGAAAATGAGTTCACGGAAATATTCGTTGGAAAATGGAGGCAAGTTATTGGAGGAACCAACCAACTCCACAGAGCCATTGAAGATTTCAGGAAAATAGACGTATCCTCGAATTGGATGACATTGGAGAAGAAAAAACTAGGAATATCTTCTTGGACTTCACAGAGCTGGCACTATGATGCACCAATCTTTCAGAGGAAGATCGACCGTAAGGTTCTAATCCAAAGAAGGATTACTTCTAATTTAGGACTATAAAATAACACTAACATCAATTCAGACGCAAAGATTAACTTTATGCATTAACAATGTTCCTGCATTCCTGCTAGCACAACAAAGCTCAAGCTCAACCCTGCAAAACTTACAATATATCATCCTTAGGTAATTTTAACAAAGTAATTTAAAAGTTAGCTGTTACCACCAAAAAAAAAAAAAAAAAAAAAAAAAAACAAAATTCAGCTTATTGCAATCATCTAGCTCATCTGCACCTACAGTTCGAGATATAAATGAAAGAAGAAGGAGATGGTGTGCTCCAGTATTTAGTAGTTCTCCAACTATACAGCAGCACCAAGGAAGTTTGAGAAGAATACATGATTTGTGCTCTCAAAGGGGTGTATAGCCATTTAATGAATTCGAAGACATTGTAGACAGCACATCTGTAACAGAAGCCATGACACTCAAAGCAGCTTTCAGCACATCCTGTGAACACCCTGGTTTCACAATAGTCCGTACCTGTAAATTTGAACGGTCAAAAATCTGTCAATATTAGCAAAATACAACCATGTGACAAATTGTTAAAGGAATAGACTTAAATTGTTTAGCAGATGAAAGAAACAAATGGAACAAAAAAAAAATAGTAAAAGGAAGACGGACCAAGATGTAGGCATTTCAGGTGCAACAATAAAGATGACATTAAACATCATGTTCAGACCAGGTGTAAACATCTCACATGCATACTCATCCTCACTGTTTACCTCTTGACGTCTCTAAATAAAATTTTGAGGAATGCAACAACTGAACTGAAAAACTAGACCCTCTTAGTTTATGCCAAGCAAACATTTTTTGATATTAGATCAAATGTTATTAGTTAACAATTATTCCTTCTCCAATGCATCCATTATAGTTTAGAGGACAAAAAGGATTAAGAGAACAGGGTAATGTAATGTAATGTAAGGACCTTCTCAAGGTATTCTTGCAATTTCTTGATCCGGCCCATGTAATCCTGGTCTTCAACAAGGAGACTTATTGGCTTAGCATCAGCACCAGGACCATCAAATTGAAGAGGACCTGGATTTCTATATAGGTCATCCATCAAAAACTTTGCTCCATTTATTCTGAGAAGCCTGCAACCAAAGCCATGAATAACAAGAGAATCAAAATAGGGTTCACTGAAGCAAACTCATTGCTACTACAACACCAACTAAAATTTCTTATGAAGAGGAGAAATGAGCTAAAATGAAAAAAAAAAAAAAAAAAAAACTCACTCGTATGCTTTTCCATTCAAATCCACAGTAGCTGGATGAATTGCAGGTTTTCCTATTGAAGTGGCAACTGGACTTTGAGCCCAACGCTTCACTGTCATCATTGCCTAATATTTCAGAGCAGATATGCTCAAAAAGTCATCAATCAATACCAATAGCAAAGGTTACCAAATAAAAAAAGATTACATCATATGCAAGGAAAAGTTTGCCCAAAAATACAAATTTCATCATAAGGAATTAGAGAGTTAGAAGTAGAATTAACTGGAATTGGAGCTGCACCACAGCGCCATTTGTTTACAGGATTCTTCAGGTTAGTTACAGTAGCCATGTAACCGTTCAAACCAGCTGCTAGAATATGGTAGCAGATATGTCCAAGAACCTACAGGAAGCCATTGCACATTAACAAAATGGTGGGTACTACTATACTTAAAGGCCAAAGATTCCAGTGTCCATTGTTTATCACATACATAAGCATAGTCGCAATCAAATTTTGATGGCAGAGAACCACGGGCCTGATAACCAAAAAAGTGGCAGATGGCATTGAATTTTTTCCCCTTGTATGTGCCTTCTTTCTGCAAAACATGCCCAAGAGATGCTGAATATTTGATCTAATAAAAATAAAACATATTGGAGCCAGTTCTTTTTACTAAGTACTGGATGGTGGACAACTGGACATTAATAAGTGCAAAATTTTGGCGTCAAGTTTCCTTCATATGTCTAGAGACAGTTGGAAAGTAAAGCCAAAATGGAGCTGAAGAGAACAAGCTCCATATTCGGCAAGAACAAATGAGTATTTAGAATTTGCTTTATCTTCCATTTCTGTAGCATAAAGGGAAAACATATCCTAATTTTTTTAACAAGCAGAAGACCAGGGCAAACAGAATTTTTACTTATTTCAGTTTCAAGTGATTTGGGATTTCTACGTCCTAGGGCTTCAACTTGAACGCTAAATGGTTGAGGCATGGCCTGGGTCAATTTTGGTTCTAGGATACCATTCAAAAAGCTTTTTTGTTTCTTCCATATAATGGACATATTACAATCAATACAAAGGATATATGCATCTTCCATTCAGAAACTCAACAGACTAGAGATCTATAGCCTGCCAAACTGGACGAAAAATGAATACGAAGATTATCATGAGCATAAACTAATTTAGAACAGAGCTCAAATTTCACAACATACCAATCGCTTGTTCATTTCTGCCTCCACAAGATGTGCAAGAAGTTTCTCTGTCTCAATCTATGAGGGCAAGAAGAGCAGACAATGTATGAGGGGTACTGTAAGTGTAGAAAGTTAAGGAAAAAGAAGCTTCCTTTCCACCAGGAAGATCATGTGAGTTACCTGAGATAACTGTGCTGAGTCATCTGATTCAGGGTATAGGAGCAGCTGTGACATTAAATATAAAAATTTTAGATGGTTAAAGTGGACATTAGGGCTCAATAAGAGTAACAAAAATTTTCTGATGTACAGTTAAGAGGGACATCCAAACCTGCTTCTTGATAAAGATCGGCAGAAATTCAAACAAAGCAGATGCCCATGGTGAGAGTTTAGATGAAATGTTACTGGGGGTAACACCTTGTCTTAGCAAGCCATGTATTTCCTAATAGTGACAGGAAACACCATTATTAACTTCGCAGAGAAAGAAAAGCTACTTCTTATGACATGGTATGCCCATAGAATAAATGCAGCTATAAACCTAAAACAAAATGCTTATTTCAACTTTACTCATGAACATGCAAAAAATTATGATGCATCCAAATAGTGTCAAGAGGGGGGAGTCGAAGCAAAAGTAATCATTGTTTAGCTGCCTCAATTACCTTCAAGAGAGCAAACACTTCAGGGATGCTTTCAATAAGCCCCTCTGGTAGTAGAATGACCCCATGGTACTTGTCTGATACATTTGATTCCATTCAGGTAATGAGATAACAATTGTTCACAAAATTACAAAAAGCAAACTAAATTGTCCAAACCTTGTTCTGCTCTGGCCTGGACAGCATCGCAAACTTGTTTTGTCAGGTCAAAAAGAGTAAGCTTTGATGCAGCTACCTCCTCACCAAGAATTACCTATGAGAAAGGCACATCAAGAATAATTTAAATAACAGAACAACATATACATAAATGCACCACAAACACCACAATGACTGATCAAATAATATATACAAACCATGTTTGGATGAGATTGGAGGGTGCATTCCAAAGCAACATGTGATGCCTTTCTGCCCATGAGCCGTATAAAATAATAATACTGGAAATCAATAAAAGAGGCATTTGCAAAGTCAAAACTTATATAAAAAGATATTAAAAGAAAAGAAGTGTCAACTTATTAAAAATAAAGTACAAAGACACCAGCTTGTAATATTCATTCATCTTTTGTTCTCTTTAAGATTCTTATTCAGCATAAGAATAGTAGCGATGATAGGTTAGTGTAACTTCCCAGTCAGATCAAATGGCAAAGATATTTATTACTACTGTACATCCCCCAAACGAACTTTTCTGACACGAAAAACAGAGAAATGCAATGATGACTAAATTAGTCTGGTCATCGATGAGATGATCTTGAGTTAGAGATTTAAGCTGTCACCTTCTCTGCAGAGAGTGCATCAGTACAGACATTGCTGATGAGCTGAGAATTGACCTGTATATCAAGAAAGTGATAGTTTTTATCTCAAATAAAAAACAACAATTAAGGGAAGTAAAAGGAAGGAATAGAAATCAGAATGACGATCATGATCATGATATGGAAAATGAGGAAGGAAAGCATATATAAGTTTGAACATAGAAAACTGATGAATAAACGAGAGAAAATGAAAGTGGGAACAACAAAATAGTTTACTTTGGCATGAATTCTGAAGAAAATCTTTTAATGCACTAGTCGCGTATTTCAAAGAAAAACATGTGAATTATTAAAATGCAGATCTTTAATCACTGGTCTAATACCTTGCAAATTGTATCAAAACCAACATTTGTTTCTACAAATTGATTCTTGAGATCTCCATTTAAAGTAACAGGAACACCAACCACCTGCAAAAATCACATTCATCAATTGACTATGAAGAAACATTATAAATATCCAGCTATGCTTGTCGGTTGAGGAGACACGGAGAGTGTACCTTAGTCGGGCACTTTGCCTCGGCGAATGTCTCAGCAAGCTGAGCAGCATCCGTGTTTGACGTAACCCCTTAAAAAAAAATATATATATATATATATTATATTTAGCATTTAGACCAAAAGTTTGTATGCACAATCTTTTGCAATCTTGACAGTAAATCTTACCTCCAATGATAACAAGGCCATCCAACTTTAAATTTTTGCACGTGGTTAGAGCAGCATTAACTTGCTCAGTTGTTCTTATTTGATCTTTTGTCCTTCCCAGCAAATCATAACCCCCTTTATCAAGCAGAATAAAATCACAACTTAGTCTTTTTTTTTTTAACTGAATTAGTCAAGTTTAATGACCATGAGAAATTGAAGATCCCAATTTGACAATCAGATGTTATGACATACCTTGATTCTTGTAGGTGGTGAGAATGTCATCTGTGATTTCAAGAGTTTTCTGGGCAAATAAACCTTCAGAGCCACCTGTACACACAAACAACCACCGCAAAAGTTAATAGCATTCCGTTTAAAGAGAAGTGGACAGGCTTCACCCAGGGATAATGATGATGAAAGATATATGTACACTACGTGTTTCCTGAGTACAAGAATTTTATTAATAGAGGAAAGCAAATGAGCAGCATTAAATTTGACCCTATCGCCTACACTAGGATACACGCATGACTAATATTTTAGTATTATCCTTAGAGATAGCTAATGAAGAGGCATAACCTTAGGCATCCTTTTAATGCCTTCTTTCTCAATCTGAGAATTAGAAACTAAAAATAAAATCCAAACTTTGCAAACAGGAGGAAGAAGAAGTTGAAGAAAGAAAATAAAGTTTTCATATAAAGATGCGTGATTTCACAAGTGTGCAATGGTGTTAAAACAAATAATAATGAACTGTTGTTGCTCACCTAGAAATCCAAGTAAAGTACTGTTAGGGTTGTGGATTTTCAGAGCACTGTGGAGGCCCCATATGACATTGTGACCTCCAGGAGATTGTCTGCCACAGAAGACAATTCCCACCCTGTAAAGAAGTAATACAGTAGCAAAGTAGGTCATTTTCAAGCATAAAATGGCACACCAGGACTTGAAGACGTATCTTCTTAAAAGTATGTCAGATTCCCATGCTATATGAAAAAACTTAACAGCAGATACAAACTGAAAGATCAAGGAACAGAGTGATCAAATGCAAGAACCTCATAGCAGGATGCTCAGTAATGATGTGAGCATCAGGTACTTTAGCAGTTGCCCTGAGAAAGTGAGCCAAAGGCTGACCATAAGTGTGAGGAAAGGATCGACTTATGGTATGAGCACCAGCTTCATCTGCAGCTGTAGTACCATCACCAAATTCTACTCTTACAGTAGTTCCCTGAGCAACGGCATTGTGGATAAAAATTAAAAGAAGAAGAGCATTGATTTATCATGATTGATCAAATAAAAATGAATTAGAAGCAAAAGATTAAATCATCAAAAATAGAATCAGCAGCAAACACAAGATCTATCTGCTGACACGGATATATAATTGTCCACAAGTCAAATAGATCTGAGCAGCAAAAAGACCTCACAACGATCCAAGTGGATTGGAAATTGAGAAGAGAAAATCTCGGAAGATATAAAAATTTAAAAAAAAAATCTCAACATGGAGAAAGAGGGTAAAAGTAAAGATGATAATCGCATGAAGAAAAACATGAGATGGAGTTGGGGAATAGAAGAGAAAAACCTGAAGACAGGGAGGAAGCTCAGGTTGGTAAAGAGATCGGTGTTTCTGAAGGTCGGAGAGTTCTCTGGGGATGCCGAAATCGGAATCCATGCCGTTGAGGTCGTTGTTGTTGTTGCGAGTTGGGTGTAGTGTAGTAAAAAGAGTGGGTAGCAAAAGCGCTGCTTCCGTTTTCTTTTCTTTTATTTTCTTTTCTTTTTAAGAAAAGACCGTTTATATAGTGAGTGGGAAGTGGAAAGGAAAATAAGTGACTCGGCGATACAACCAACCAACCCAACCATTTGGTCAAATCTTGGCCTTGGATTATAGGGTTTATTACGATAAAAGCCGCAACACACCCTTGTCTTGTTACATTATTGCCCTTGCCTTATTAATTTATTGGATCTATTTAATACCCTTTAATGTAATTAAGTATAGGAGGACGTCGTGAATGCTAATGTTACTAGAAGATTAATAATTTTCTGCCCACAGTAAAGTCTAGAATTACAGCTGCTTGACAATTCTTGAGGAAAGTTAGAGCAAAGCATCCGACCTTTTTTTTTCCAGTATTTCCCATGTTCTATTGAGTAGTGACCCAACAAAAGTAAAATACAAAAAAAGGTAATCATATTTACATATGCAAAAGATTTTTTTTTTTTAAATATCTTTTACATATGCAATGATATATAAATCAACATGTTCTAGATGATAAGTATTCTAATAATTATCAACATTAATATATAGTTAATATCAATTTTATTTATTTAAGTATTAATTGGAATGAATTAACAGTTTTATGTGTAGGGATTTAAATAAATTAGTTGTAACTATGGATTTCTAGAATTTAATACAATTTTCTACATAGATTTTACAATTTTTAAAGGTAGAAAAAAAGAAAAAAAAGATTAATAGGTGAAAATATATGTTGTAAGGCCAAAAGTTAACTAGAAGTTTAATTCTAACCATTTCAACCAACTAAAAAAATCAACTGATTTTCACCAGAGTTCCTCTGCTGTAAATCTTTTCTTTTGCCAGCTTAAAAAAAAAAAAAAAAAACAGTTGACTGGGACCGGCAGGTGGATCCGTGGAGGGGAGTAACATACTGAACATGCATACTACTGAATTGGAAGAATATGCTGCGAGGATATTCTTGTAATTTTCAATAGAATGAGCCCACTGACTTACCAAACCATTAGTTGCTGCTTGTATATCCATTACCTAACCCTCCACACTCCACACTCCACACTGTAATTATCATTATTACGTATTACGATTACTATTAAAACAGTTTAATCCTTGAATTGGAATCAGCAGATGCTATTATTGGGCTACCATTTAGCTTAACGTAGACACTAGAAGTGAGCCGCCCAATTATTGGGCTACTAATGCTACCATTTAGCTTTAATGCTAAGCGTTCACTGTAAGTATCCGATCCCCTTTGTTCAAAAAAAATAAAATAAAATAAAAAGTATCCGATCCCCACTCCAGTCAACTATTTGGCTGCCCTGGCTTCATTCATATATTGGCAATGCACCCATATCACCCATTTTTCTGGTAAATCCACCAGCTAAACAGGGCCCTATTGTTGTTGCTCCTCCGCCCTTCGGATAAATAGATAGCAGCCACATCAGGACACTTCTGCAGTATCATCCGCAACAGAGAAAATAACAGATAATTCCAAAAGAGAAAGGACATCTAGAGCATGTATAACGCCAAAACAATCTAAGAATTAAAAAAAAAAAAAAAGTGAAGAGGGATTCAATAAAATAATAATAATAATAAAGAACATATGAACATATCGTCAGGCTTATAGTTTCTGCTGTATGACAATTTTACTGCATTTACTCATCAAAATAAACCACCGACATATTTGCTTATGAAAGCTTTCCCCATTCCATCATCAAAATTACATGGCAGAGACCAAATGGCATAAAAGACTAATCAAGAAAAGCCTCACACCAAGACTTGAATAAATAATGATCCTGCTTTCATTCTTGTTCTTGAAGCTCTGCATCTCCTACTGTTCACAAAAGATAGTATCACCAAGGAAGTAAACGTCCTACTTCCTACTCTTCTTTCTGGTACTTTCTTTTCCACGTTTTTGAGTGGAACTGCCACCAGAGTTGACTGGAGCCTTGCGGGCAGACTGAATAGGCACATGATGCCCAGGAACCAAAGCAGGGAACCCAACAGCAGGGATTCTGAAAAGTAACCAAATACAAATTACCAATAAAAATAAGCAAACAGCAAGTACCATACAGACAGACGGCCAATGTACAATGACGAATCATATTAATCAGAATCTATCAAGTTTGGCAAGTCCAATAGAATCCATAAGCTTCGTGCAGAATTGAATTGTGCATCATCTGGGGGAAGAGACACAATTGACCAGAGACTCCCTAACATAATTACTTCAAAATTAAAACAATCTCAATTAAACAACCACCTTGTTTAATCGGTTAAATGCAGTTAAATTACAATATTTAAATACTTGTGAAAAGCTTGTTAGAAGGTGGTGTTATGCTGAAATAAACCATCCAGCTTAAAAAATTTTCCTATTTATCTCGCCATATGTAAATATGTAAAATATATACACAATATCAAGGGAATCATGAAAATATAATTTATGATGCGTACCCAACAAGAGCACAGCAGACTCCTGCTTGGCCGAGGTAACATCAAATGCATTGCCCTTCTGCAAACTAAGACGCAGAGCTTGATTCTCAGCAATAAAACACTGAAGCAACCGCCCTAGTCTTCTGCATTCCCCTTCTAAGTACCTACTCTTGATTTCCAGATCCTTCACATACATCTTCTTCCTTTCTCTTGACCTAACAGCCGCATCCCTATTTCTCAACTGCCTGTAAAACCACCACATCACAGAAATTATTGCTTGCACTTCTTACACCAGTTTTTTCTTGGAAAAGGTATCATTTTTCTCAGAGCTGATGCATAAGACACATCATCCTAACATAACTAAAGACAATGAGGGGAAAAAAATAAGAGTTCACTAGTCCTCCATTCAACATCCCAGGAGATCCTAATGCTAAAACATACATCATCATGTAGCATCTTCTGGAAACACAATAAAGAGGAACTTTCCCTTTCCCGAAAAACCTCGTATCCACAAATCATCACAAATAGTGAGTCACCAGCCAAATACTTTGCGAAGGATGAGAATAGAAACATCGTGCAAACAAAAGCAAAAACCCTAATTTGAAAACATAACTTACCGAATACTACCAATATCCATCATCAGAACCCAATTCAACATATAGTCATTAAAAACAACAAATTAATTTACAGAAACACATCAAACAATATCAATTAAAAAAAAGTGAACATTTGCCATAAAGCAGAAAATCGTTTCTTTGATAAAAATCCCTAAAAATTTAAATAAATCAGAAATACCTTTTCCTTTTCTTAGAAAGGGGATCATCGGGATCTTCACTACTGTTTTCTAACTTAGATATATCATCAACCATCTTCTCCTCCCCCTCTTTTTCCGTTTCGGAAGCACCACCGTTTCCATTATCAGAAGAAGCACAGGGATCCTTGTCGGTGGAAGGATCAAGCAGAGGAACGGGGACATCAGCGGGAGAGTCAACGAGGATATCAGCCAAAAAGGCATCCGAAATTAGCTGAGATGGGTCTGCCGCGACAAAACCGTCATCGTCGTTCATCAAAATATTTTCGACTTGGCCGATCCATGAAGAAACGGAATCAGGGGAAGAGGTTGAAAAATTCTCCGGCGAAGGAGATGATTCGGTGGTCAAAGGAAGTGAAGCGTCGGGCAATCCATTAAACAGATTGTCCCAGTCAAGTTGGGCTAAGTCATCGAAATTCACAAGCTCCACTATGTCATCTTCGTGAAATTCTGCATCCTCCATCAAATATCAAAGATAAATAAATCACAGATAGATGAAGATTACTGATAACTAAAATTGCTACTATGCCTATTTACAGATTTTGCGCAACCACCCTAAAGAAAAGAGACTAAAAAAAAAAAATCAAGTCTTCCAACGGTTTCAAGAGGCTGAATCGATGATAAATAGTGACAGAGGTGCCCGCGTAGTGAATTTCTTCTAGGTTAAGGGAACGTGACACGGTTTTAGTATTATCATTGACCGTACAAGTGTGAAACGTTTAATTGCCAACACGAATCGCTTGGCAATCTTGCCACGTGGGTACACGATAATGCTGTTGCATGAATTATATAATGTGTTTGGGCAGCAGATGATTACTACTTCCATACAACTTCACGATGCCATCACTCGACCAATAGAAACACGCTCCATTGACAATTAGATGCTACGTGTCTTTTACACGTGGACAACACTAAAATTACATGCCTCTCCTCTCCTCCCCCCTCCCACAGTTCACCGGTTTATCTATGTGCTGGTCAACCAAAAAGTCATAGAATTACATGCTTTTTCTGGCCAAATATACAATTTCACCCCTGAATTTT
>CATIWK010285427.1:0-12787 GCA_949634005.1 Mallotus japonicus
TTCATTCCATAGAAAACTTCAAATCTTTGTGAAACATCATAAATGCGGGAAGTGAATGAAGAATGTCGCATCTTTGCATATGGTATTGAACCCTCCCTCTTATTATCAACCAAATGAAAACATGTGTCTCTACTAACAAAACGAGCTAAATCATGCATTAGATCATGCATTTTGTAAACTGATTTATCGTCACTTGATTGTTGAAAAAATGATCTTGATACCAAATCATCAAAGTACCGATGACCCAAACCTTCCACTTGCTTCATTTCTTTTGGGTGACATAAGAAACCCTCAGCCATCCATAATGAAACCAATTCATTTCTATCAAACTCAAAATCCTTTGGAAAAATAGCACAATAAGCAAAGCATCGCTTCAAGTAAGGAGGAAGATAAAGATAACTCAACCTCAAGGCTGGAAGAACATTGCTCTTGTTGTCAGGCAACTCCCATATCTCGCTGTTTAACACATCCTCCCAGGCATTGCGATTACATTTACCTCGTAGGAGCCCTCCAAGAGCTTTAGCAGCCAAAGGTAATCCTTTACATCTTCTAACAATCCCCTTGCCTATTTCTTCCAAATACAAGTGGCTGTAAAAATTTGTTGCTCCCAAAGCATGTTGGGCAAACACAGCCAAGCATTCATCATAAGAAAGCTCTTTTAGTGCATAAGCTGGAACAGTACCCGCCATTGATGAAACTTCCCTAAGTCGAGTCGTGATGATAATTCTGCTTTGTGGCATCCCTGACACAAAAGGACCAAGAAAAACAGTCCACTGCTCATAATCTTCTGTCCACACATCATCCAAGACAACCAGATACTTCTTCCCAAACAGCTTCTGCTTCAGTTTTACCTGAAGTGAATTCAAATCCTCATCTTTAGCATAACAATCTCCAAATTGAAGAAGTACTGTTTTGGTAACCCTAAAAACATCAAAATCTTCACCAACACAAACCCAAGCTTTGAAATCAAACTCCAACCTAACATCACTATAAACAAACTGAGCAAGAGTAGTCTTACCGATGCCCCCCATCCCAGCGATGGAAATTACACAGACATCAGCATCATTTTGTTCAGCCTGCAACAATTCAATAATATTCTTCTTATCCTCCTCCCTACCATAAACCTTCGATTCGTTCACCAAAGAGGTAGAAGCTGGTCTTTTTCTTAACTCGTTAACCCTCTTCCCACAAAACTCCACTAAATGAAGACAATCTTTTTGCTTCATTATTTCATCTAATCTAGCAGTAATCTCATCGATCTTGGAAACAAGCTCAATATTGAACTTAACAGTTCTTGGATTGATTACAGCAGAGATCGAAGAAATGATTCTGCGAACCTTATTTGGACGAGCGTGATCTTCCTTTTTGTCCATCAACTTCCGTTGCAGAACTTCAGTAGAAAGTTCATCAAGAACATCTTCAACATCATAAGCTAAATCTCTGAGGTCCCTCAACCAAATCTGCACTGATTTGCTTATCATCTGTTTTTCCTCTGCATCTTCAAGAACAGCATGAATTCCCTTGAGCATATTCTCCCACCTGTTGAGTTGATTCGAGACTTGATTTTGGCCTACATACTTGATCAAATCCCTGGATGTCAAATTGTTAAGGAACCCATCAAGAATTGAAGAGAGAATAGAACCTCCAATTGCTGCCATCGCTTTTATCGCAGAACAAAGCAAAGAAAAAAGTACAGACCCAGATCAAGTTTTCGCTTTTGATCAAGAAAATATTATATTGAGCAAGGAAAACCTAAAAATTGAGGGGAAGTCAATAGAACAATCGGGAATTATCTTATGGTAAAATACTACTCTTTTTTTTTTTCTTTTAATCATGTGTTAATCCCCAACACAAGGTGTGGGTGGTGGTTGGATCTCTAATCTTCTCAATTAAATGTCTATATATTTTAGTATTTGGGTTATTTGTGGGAGACTTTTATGGTAAAATACTGTTAATCCTCTTTATTTTACTTATTATTTTATTTACCCCTAGACATTTAAAATTTAGGAATAAACACATAAATTGTGTTAGTCTTTGAATATATATATATTAGATGTCTGAATGTGTAAAAAAATTTTAAATTTGTGTCTCTAACAGGTTTTATAAGTTTAAGTGTTTATATGCTTATTCTAAATAATAAATTGACTTAAATTTTCTTTTTTATATTAAATTTATTTTTTATTTTTAATTTAAAAAATTTATTTTTCATTTATATATTCTGAATTTAAAAAAATATATTGAATATTTTTCCCTTATATAAAATAAAATAATTAAATTATTATTTTTGAAAAATAAAAATAAATTTAAATAAAATAAAAACATAAGTAAAAGTTTGCTTGTTATAATTAAATAATAAAAAATAAAATAAATTTTTAATGGGTTAAAATTTTAATTGACTAAAATTATTATTTTCTTTTTGTTTTTCAATAATAATAGTTTAATTATTTTGTTATTAAATTTACATGAAAGAGTGAAAAGAAAATACAATGTAACTAAAATAAAAATACAAGTTAAATTTTATTTCTTATAATTAATAATAAAAAATAATAGTAATAAATAAAATAAATTTTTAATGAATTAAAATTTTATTTGACTAAAATTATAAATAAACAATTAAATTCAATCACTATAATTAGTAAAATAAAAATAAAAAATATTTAATTTTTCAGTTTAATATATATGATAAATAAAAAATACTTTTCTCATATCTAATACTTTTAAAAAATAATTAGAATTGTTGTGTTCAAAATCCGCAAACGCACGGATCGTGAATTGTAGTACAAAAGATATCGTTCCCTCGAAAACTGTATATTGAGTACCAATATTTTTACTTATGTTCTTAGCTAGTAAATCAAATAAAAGTGAATTTTAATAAAATAAACAAAGCAATCTAAATTAAATTAAAATCAAATGATGAAAAGCTTAAAACCTAGGTTTAGTTTCACTATTCTAATCCGATCATGAACACTTTGACAAACAAAAATAATGATTTCAGTTAAGGGTAATTGTTCTAAAATATCTAAAGACTCTCTCGAGTTCAATTAAGCATGTTAAAATTAAGATTTAACCTACTCTCGTGATTAAGAAATTAATCCTAACTCATTAAGCTCCTTAACAATTATTTTACCCCCGAAGAGCTCGCCTACTCTCGTGGTCGAGTGATCTAAGTCTTATGAGTCTTAAACTAATAAATTTTTTTAACTTTCGTTGGTGAATCTACCCATAAACATGCAATCAATTGGGCCCTTAATTGAATACAAGATATGAAGAGCAACTCATAAAAGTTAATTGAAAATCAAATTGATAAATCTTGTGTTCAATCACATCATAGAATAGCTACTCCTAACCTAAACTCTAAAAAAAGTTTAGCCACATATAATTGTGGCAACAATCAAAAGAATAAAAGATGAAGAAGAAAAAAGTATGAATAAATCTCTTGAATCTTGTGACTCCTCTTCAATCTTCGGCTTCCCAGGATGTGGAATCAATCCCCTAGCATCCCTTTTTATAGAAAAGCTTGGTAGAAAACCTAATTCCTTTTGAATTCTCGAATCCTTCTTGAAAAAAGAAACTTTTATGTGCTGACACCACTTTAGCACCACTTCAACATGGGCACGCAGCTCTTTAAGACAAAATTCCAACATGTCACACCAGTTGCACACCTCCAGTGTTGAAGTGGTGTCGCTACGTCTTCATCAATCTTCAAAAGGGCAGAAGCACACATGGGATAGACACTGGCGGTGTGAAAATGGTGTCAGAGTATTAATCAGCAAACACCACTTCAACATGGCTGGGTGAAGGTAGTGTCGTCCAATCCTTTGACATTTTGGACTTCTTTAATGAAATTTCCTACAAAAGAGGGGAAAACTAATTAGGCATTAAAATAAAATTTCTTATTTGACTAGAATTAAACAAAAAAAAAACTCCTAAATAAAATAAGAAACTATAATATTTCTCAATTAAACTCAAATTCTACCCAAATTAAACCAATTTATTATTCAATATTCATTAAAACTCAACTCAAAATATATGGAGAAATAACACACATCAGCCGTAGGGATAAATGATAAGAAGTTGGATTAACGGAAAACAGGGGCATCAGTGAACTATATTGCCTTAATGAGTATTCCCATAAATACATAACATAATGTGATTGAATATGCAACAAACATTTTTATGAGGGAATCCAAGTCCCTGACATGCTTTTAAAACTAATAGATGTTAGCCTATTACTCTTAATAGATAATTATTCCTAATATATAGCAGCTGTGTTGTTATCGTGTATATCTTTTATCTCTCATGTACCTTATATATCTTATTTACATCACTGAATTATTAAATATAATACACAAGAGTTCACATGGTATCAGAGCTCTAATCTCTTTTCATATCCATTTTTTTCTGCTTCGTGAACTATGGCAAATCCCGAAAACCAGGTTGCACTCCTCCCAGAGGCGACCAACACCACCGCTACAACCACCCATCACAGCTTCGCCATTAAACTGACTCCTAAAAATTTTTTAGCCTGGAAAAGCACTTCTTTGGCACTTGCTCCAACCGTTCCTTCTAATATAAATGCAACGCAACTTGTTCCTAATCTAGCCTGCACTACCTGGTTTCAGAAGGTTCAACTGCTGTTATCATGGCTTCTCTCATCCCTTACCGAGGAGGTATACCCCTATGTCATTGGCAAGACATCATGGTACTCTGTTTGGCAAGCACTAGCATGAGCCTTTGGATCGATTTCACAAACTCACCAACTGCAGTTAATTCAACTCAAAGAATTAAAAAAGAATGACATGTCAATCACCACTTATTTGCATAAAGCAAAGGATTTAGCAGATGAACTTGAATTTGTGGGTCGGTCTTTGTCCACGGCTGAATTTAACGCGATCTTTTATCATAACATTAGAAGTGAGTATCATTCTCTTATTTCTGCCTTGAATTTACAACCTGAACCAGTGTGTTTTCAGGATTTACATGGCCATTTAATGGCTCGTGAGGTATTGCTTTAGAGTTTTAATGAACCCCCTCAAGCGCATGTTGCTTATCGGCCTCCCTCCACTTTTAATGGTTGACCATAATAGTTTTCTTCAAGGACGCCTGCTCCATTCTTCAACACTTCTCAATGATCTTCTATTACTTGTCAGATATGCAGTTATCACAACGACACTGCAGACAAATACAGGCGGCGGTACCAGTAACAACGTCACTCTAATAATTATGCTTCTCAAGCCAATATTGCTTGGCATTCAAATCAAAATTGCGGTACATCTCGGCCTCCTTTTCAATCAGTTCAGAATCCTACTTCATCACAGTACATCGATTAGACACCTGACACCCGTGCAAGTCATCACTTGACTCTAAATTCGCAAGCCATCTATGATATTCAACCTTATCAGGGATTGGATCAAATTCGGGTAGGAAACGGTCAAGGATTGCAAATTGTTAACAAGGGTAAAGCATTATATCCATCTCTTAAACCTACATCTTCCCCTTTAAAACTTAACAATGTTTTTCATGTCCCTGCACTTACTAAATCATTACTACCTGTTCACAAATTTACAACTGACAATTTTTGTTTCTTTGAATTTTGGCCAAATCATTTTGTTGTTGAGGACTAGAAGACCAAGGAAATCCTGTTATAGGGACCGAGTGAAGATGGAATTTACAGCCTTCCTTACCCATCGCATTATGCATTACTTGGTGAAACAATGTCTTTTGCTGACTGGCACGCTATATTAGGGCATCCCCATAAACCAATTATTTCTTCCATAATAAACAAAAATAAATTAGATTGCTCTAGTTCTTTTTCACTATCTTTATGTCATGCGTGTAAACTTAGCAAATTGGCTCTCATGCCATCAGCCTTAGCTCGCATGTCATGCGTGTAAACTTAGCAAATTGTCTTAGCTGAACACACCAGTACTAGTCCTTTTGAAATAATTCATTCAGATGTTTAGGGCCCTGCACCACTTTTATCCAATTTAGGTTATTCTTATTTTCTGTTATTCATTGATGATTTCACTCGTTTTACTTGGATTTATTTTCTCAAAAATAAAAGTGAAGTTTTTAGTATGTTTAAAGCATTTGAATCATTAGTTTCCCGTTAATTTAGTTCCAAAATAAAAGCATTTCATTTAGATTGGGGTGGAGAATATAAAAAATTAAACACATATTTTAAACAAAATGGAATTATACATCGCATTGCCTGTCCTTATACACATAAACAGAATGGAATTTCTGAAAGAAAAATTAGATATGTTGTTAATAATGGACTCACACTAATGGCACATGCTAATATTCCATTACGTTTCTGGTCATATGCATTTCAAGCCAGTGTCCAATTAATTAATTATATGCCTAGTAGAGTTCTTCACAATTCAAATCCCTTTAAGTTGCTTTATCAAAAACCGCCAAAATATAATGATTTAAAAATATTCGGTTGTGCGGTTTATCCATGGTTACGGCCATATAATAAGCACAAATTTTCATTCATAACTCAAAAATGTGTTTATTTTGGTCATTCTCCTACCCATCATGGTCATTTGTGTTTTGATATTGATAAAGGTCGCATTTATATAGCTAGACATGTCTCTTTTGATGAAATAAATTTTCCTTTTAAAACTTTATCATTAAGTTCCCACTCTTCTTCCATCACCTCATTGCATCCGTGGCTAATTCAATCTAATCCATCTTCATCCAGTTTGTCGGATTCAGGTATGGTCAATCTATCTCTTAACAACTCTTATCCAATACCTAATAATTCTAGCTTGTCTACACCTCTCACTTCTACCTCTTCTCAATCACATCCTTTTCGTTCCACCTTATCTCAATCACCAACACAATCCTCTTTTACTGCACCATCTTCATTAGCTATAAACTCTTAACCACCCAATATCAACTTAATTGTTGATTTAACCAAATATAATTCCTTATCCACCACTGACAACCGACCTCATCCCATGCAATTAAGGTCCACCACCCTTTAACGTCGCCATGCCTATACAACTATTCATGATTCTACTAAGTCGAATTACCTCCACACCGAACCTAATACATTTTTGTAAGCCAGTAAATATCCTGAATGGAATAATGCAATGTCCGATGAACTCAATGCACTCCTTACTAATTCTACCTGGACTTTAGTACCAAAACCTCCTAATGTGAATGTTGTAGGTTACAAGTGGATTTATTGCATTAAAAGACACTCCGATGGTACAATTGAATGCTATAAGGCGCGTCTAGTAGCTCAAGGATTCACTAAAAAATCTGATGTATATAATTCTTTACATGTATTTGAGTTGAATTTTAATGAGTTTTGGATAAGTATTCAATTTAATTTGGGGAGGAATTAAGCCTAAACAAGAGTTATTTTGGTTTGATATTTTATTTAGTTTTTATTTGTTTTTGGTATTAATTTGTTTCTATTAGGAAATTTATTCAAGTGGTAACAAATATTCTCTTTTTCCTTTAGGAAATTTGCTAAGGATTCCAAGGTAACCAAGGAATTGCATAAAGAAATCGTGATAGAAGCGACATAACCACCACACACCTGTGTCGTTGCCTGTGCCATCTACTAGAATGCAAGCTTCATGTCACACAGGTGCAACATAGGTGTGTTACTGATGGTGCATCTTTCTGTTTGAATTGGAGAAGTCTCCAAAGTACAACACGGTTTCAAGCACGGTCGTGTTGTAGGTTGTGCAACCTTCTGGAATCTGAACCCAAACTTGAGCACGGTTGTGCGTTGGTTGTGCTTCAAACTGTGCCGGAACAGTTCAACGTCACACAAGCTCAACACGGTTGTGTGGTGGGTGTGTCGAAGAAAAGGAGACTTTTTCCTAAGCAAGAAAGGAAGAGGAATTCAAGGGCATTTAGGGTTCTATTAGATTTTCCCATAAAAGGGATGCTAAGAGATATTGGGAGGGGATTCATTCAACACTCAAAAGGCAAAAAATAAGGATTGAAGACAATTAGTCCAAGAATTAAAGAGTTTTATTTCATTATTTCTTACTTTATCTTTAATCTTTTAATCATGTTTGAGTGTTTCGCCACAAGTATGCGTGGCTAAATTCCTTTAGAGTTTAGGTTGGGAGTAACTATTTCATGATGTGATTGAACACAAGTTTTATTTATTAAATTGATTTTTAGTTAATTTTATAAGTTGCACTTATTTTATGTTTTCATTCTTGGCCAGTTTGATTGCATGTTTATGGATAAATTCACCAATGAGAGTTAGGGGAATTTATTAGCTTCAGACTCATAGGACTTAGATCACTCGACCACGAGAGTAGGCGAGCTCTTCGGGGGTAAAATAATTATTAAAGATCTTAACGAGTTTTGATTAATTTCTTAATCATGAGAGTAGGTTAAATCTTAATCTTAACATGCTTATTTGAACTCGAGAGAGTCTTTAGGTATTTTAGAACAATTACCCTTAACTGAATTCAATGTTTTTATTTATTTAAGTATTCATAATTTGATTGGAATAGTGAAACTAAGCCTAAGCTCTAAACCTTTTATCATTTGATTTTAATTCAATTTAGATTACCTTATTTATTTTATTTACAAATTCACTTTTATATAATTTACTAGCTGAGATATAAGTAATAAAATTAGTACTCAATATTCAGTCTTCGTGGGAACGATAACTTTTTATGTTGCAATCACGATCCGTGCGCTTGCCGGTTTTGAACGCAACAAGTTTTTGGCATCGATGCCGGGGACTGGCAATATTGATATTAATTTAATTTTTACTTTTCTTAGACTAGTATTCTTTCTTTTACTTTTAACTTATTTTGCTATTTGATTTTTCAGGTAACTTTTGCTAGTTTATGAATACTCGATCCAAGGGGACAAACTTAGAAAAGATCAACCCTGAAATCGAGAAATCGTGAAAGAAAAACCGAAAGGAAAAGCGTGAGAAGGACAAGCAAAAGATGGCTGAAGATCAAGCAGCACAACCAGGTAGGAATCGTGCTCTTCAAGAGTACACAATGCCTAATCTAGGAGATACCCATAACAGCATTGTGAGGCCCACTGTCGATGCAACACATTCGAGATCAAACCAGCAATCATTCAAATGGTCTCACAATTTCAGTTTGGAGGTCTCCCAAGTGAAGATCCTAACTCCCATTTAGCTCAATTCTTAGAGATTTGTGACACTTTCAAGATGAATGGAGTTAGTTCTGATGCAATAAAGCTTAGGTTATTCCCTTTCTCTTTAAGGGATAAAGCTAAGTTGTGGTTGCACTCTCTAGCACCACAGTCCATCACTTCATGGGACATGTTGTATAAGGCATTTTTGGGCAAATATTTCCCACCTGGGAAGACAGTAAAATTCAGGCAAGAAATTACAAGCTTCAATCAACACAATGGTGAATCTTTATATGAAGCTTGGGAGTGATATAAGGACTTGCAATGCCAATGCCCACATCATGGAGTTCCATAATGGCTGCTCATTCAAACCTTCTACCAAGGACTTATTGAGCCAATGAGGATCACTATAGAAGCTACAGCTCAAGGCTCTTTTATGAGCAAAACACCCGATGATGCATACAATTTGCTTGAGACCATGGCGTCCAATAACTATCAATGGCAAGGAGAAAGAAGTGCACCAAAGAGAGTTGCAAGAATGCATGAAGTGGATAGTTAGAATCTTCTAAATGCAAAAATTGACATGCTCACAAAGAAATTAGAGGCTACCTCTAAGGTACAAAATCCAATGTCAGTTTATTCTTGTGAGTATTATGGAGGAGGACATTCAGCTCTAGAATGTCAAGCAGGTTTATCTTCTCAAGATCCTTCCATTGAGCAACTCAACGCTCTCAACAACTTTCAAAGGAATCAAGGGAATCCATACTCTAACACATACAATCCGGGTTGGCGAAATCACCCCAATTTTTCATGGTCAAATCAAGAGGGAGTCCAACGCACCAACCAAGAGTACAAGTAGCCACCACCTGGTTTCCAACAAAAGAATTCTTTTCCTCAACAACATGAAAGCTTAGCCCACTAAAAGTCAATCCGCATGGCCCACTAAAATAAAGAAGTATTAATAAGTAAAATCTCACCAAAAGCACTTCAATAAATTAAATACCCAAATAAATCCCTTAGACTATGCTAATGGATCAATTATTCCCAAAAACATTCTTAATTAATTAATTATTTATTTAAAACTTATTAAAAATTAACTCTAAGATACGTAAATAAATTACACATCAGTTATAAATAGAAGTTCATACGTGAAATAGGAAAAAAAATAAGTTGAGGTGTGCAATAGACCAACATGGTAAAATTCATACGTGAAAGAAGGAATTTGGCCATTTCACATCTAGAAAAAAGGAGTAGTACGCTTTCTCACATGGATCAACAGAAAAAAAGCAACTGAAACTAGATGGATGGAAGCTGAAATGGAAGTTCCCTCTTCTCTTAGTCCAGTCCAGCCTATTGTGAATAGGGATGTGTATCAAGCGGGTTCGGGTTGGATTGGATTTCATTTTTTTTTCAAAACTCAAAACTGACTCGGGTGGTTCAATTTTCGAGTATCTGATAAACAATAAAAAAATAAAAAAAATGAAAAAACAACTTATTTGTAGTGGTCTAATGGCTAAGGCGCGCATCTTTCTGCCCCTACGACCTTTCCAGTTTTGAAGGTTTTTTTTTTTTTGAAAAATTTGACAGAAAATAAGTGTAGAGCTCAAACCAATAACCTCACAATTTCAAAGTAAGGCACCCAATCACTTTGCCAAGGTCACGATGCAAACATATTTTAGTTATATATTTATATATATTAATTGTAATTTTCGGTTTTTCAGTCGGGTCAGTCTGACTAAAAATTTATAAATCTTCAAAAATTAAAAGTGAACCGACTTAGGTCGGTTCAATTCGGTTCGATGTCAAATTTTCGGATCAAGCGAATTTTGCACATTCCTAAATGTGAATTAGGTCAGTGATTCTCTTAATATAGTTCCATTAGTGCAGGCAGATAATACTAAAGGTAATTTCGTTGATATACCGTTAAACTATTCAATTTTGGACAAATTTAAAGAGTTTTTACTTTCACAAAATATTAAGTTGAATTATTAATATATTTAATTAGGTTGGGTTGTGTGACATCCACCAAATGGTGTTGACTGGGAGCCGTGTCGGTTCCAACCCCGTTGCCTCCCCCTCTACTAATCTAACTAAGTAATAATTTTGTAACTTGAAAAAAAAAATGATTAAATGGTATTGGTATATACATTGAGTCTAAGTATATATACCACAATTAATATGATAATTTGATCAAAAAAATTAATATGATTATTATGTTATAAGTTGTGACAGGCACTTGAGAAAAATTATCAATATATATATATATTATTATATTTATAATTATTTATAAATCATTTGATAATAAGACACAGGGATAACGTACAAATTGAACCCTCAACTTTACCATAAGGTTCATATTTGACTTTTATATATATATATATATATATATATATATATATATATATATATATATATATATATTGTCTCAATTGGAGCTTAATCTTTGAAAATTGGACTATATTAGATCATTTTTTAAAGAATTGTTGTAATTAATTTTTAAAAATTAAAGAAAATTATAATTAAATTTTAAAAATTAAAGAAAATTTTAACTTTAATATTAATTGATAAAAATTAGCTATTGATGAAATTACTTTCAAAATAAATATTTATGAAGATTTTAAATTTTTTTAAACATTTTTGAATTTATAGAAATATATTTTTATATTTTAAAAAAATTAAAAAAATATTTTTTGTAGATCTAAAAAATTTTAGAATCAAGTGATATAGATTTAAGAAAAGAGAATTAAAATTTTTCTATATACATAATAA
Source organism: Mallotus japonicus (assembly GCA_949634005.1). Taxonomy (NCBI): domain Eukaryota; kingdom Viridiplantae; phylum Streptophyta; class Magnoliopsida; order Malpighiales; family Euphorbiaceae; genus Mallotus; species Mallotus japonicus. The sequence goes on from CATIWK010285427.1 coordinate 11,869, forward strand.
TTTTTTAAAAATTTTGAAATTTATAGAAACTTTTAAAATTTTAAAAAACTTTTAACAAATTATTGAGTATATAAAAAATTTTAAATTCTTTTTTATTGAATGTATATGGCCGATACTAAAATTTTAAATTTTAAAAATTTTTAGATATATAAAAATTATTTTTAACTTTTTTCTAAATTTTCAAAAAAGATTAAAAATGGTTTTTATAAACTTAACTTCATAAATGTATATTTTAAAAGTAATTTCACGAATTCCCATTTGTTATTTAAACTAATATTTATTAATTAATATTAAAGTTAAACTTTTTTTTAAACAAATTTTTAGGGCTTAATTGCAACAATTTTTTAAAAGATGGTCTAATATGATTCAATTTTTAAAAGTTAAAGTCCAGTTGGAAAAAAAAAAAAACATTAAGGTATAATATAAACTTCAGGATAAAGTTGAGGGTCCAATTCATACCTTAACCGTAAAATATAAAACACCTAAAATTCATGTCGATCAACTATTTGTGATGATATATACATTGATTTTATTATTTTTAAAGGTTGTGACATGCACTTGATATAGATAAAATAAATTTTCATTTTATTTACAAATTACAATTCTATCATTTTTTTTTTTTTTTACAAAAGAGATTTACTAATGATATTTTTTGACTGTTTGCCCCCTGTTCTGCAAAGCATTCAAATTCATACCAACTAAATTAAAGAGAAAACAACTAATTCATAATGTATGTACCTATTTGCCTCCAGAGAATGCAAATCATTAACCAACAGTCGAATGATCATAAATCTTTATATGTATTTTGATAGAACTGTCTTTACAGTAACAAAGTAAAAGAATGTTGACAGAAAAAAAAATTCCCTTCAATTGAAAAATATCAAGGCTTATTTGCTGGGAATCAGGACTAATACAAAGA
>CATIWK010285468.1:0-28484 GCA_949634005.1 Mallotus japonicus
TAAAACTAGCATTAATCAAATAATTTAACAACAATTGTATTCACAATATATCCATAAATGAATAAATAACAATTATATCTAACACAATATAACAATTTTTTCCACTCATCAACATACTGAATAATGGAATTATTAATAAAACTTACCTTTTTAACTTCAAATTTTCACCTCCTCAATATCACCTTAAAAAAAATTAAAAAAAAAACAAAAACATATAAGGTAATAAATATAAAATATTAACTATCTATATAAACAAAATATAGTAAAAAATATAAATTTGCAACCCTAACTAATTATATTATTTTTTTAACTAACTTTCTTAAATAAATTATTTTTTTACTAATATATCCAAAAAAATTTTTTAACTAACTTTAACTAACTAATTATATTATTTTTTTTAACCAATATATCCATAAAATTTCATACTAATTCAATATAAATATATAGCATTTTTTCCCTTGATACAAAAAAAATTTAAAAAACATAAAAATACAATACATACATTAGACTAACTAATTTACCTCTTTCTTAAAAATAGGAACCGGTGGATTAAGCAAAGCAGAAATGAACAAGCTTAAAAAAAAAAAAATTTGCCTAAAGAAACCGAGAGAAGCAGCTGAAGAAAGAAGGAAGAGATGCATGAAAGTGAAGTGAGTTTTTTTTCTGCAGAAGGGAGAGCATTTTAAGGGCTGCAATTCTCACCCATTGTGCTACTTTGACTAGCACAATGGGTGAATCACTCTGACGATGGGCCACAACAAGCATGCCTGCTGTTGTATTGGGAAGGCGAGATGAACAGGAGCATTGCGCTACTGGCAGTAGCGCAACTCCTTAAAGCTGCAGCCTCTGCTCCTTGCATGCTGCGTTGGGTAAGGACAGGGACAATTGCACTACTGGCAGTAGCGCAATTCCTTGTTTATGCAGTAACCCATCGCGTCAACAGGGGGAGAAATGTTTTGCGCTGTTTCAAGTAGCGCTTTGACCAAAATTTCTCTTGTTTTTTTTCAATTACGCTACTATCAATAGCGTTTTTGGTTTTTTAATTAAAAATAAAAAATAAAAGTACCACAAAACGGGAATATGTTTGAAAACCACCACAAATTGGAAAATAAATTTTTTTTTTACCATAAAATGGTAAATTGCCCCAAAAATAAGAGTGGAGCATATTGTGCGGATGGGTAAAGTTGGCGACGAGACATCACTTCTGACGATATACGTGAGGCTTTTAACCAATATTCGACCCGTAAATTCACTCTTCAAAGTCATCCCACTATCATCCAGGTTTGCATTTTCTACACCAATGTATTTATATATCCGGTAATCAGATGAATCTAACTATTTCAGAGTTCGAACCACCTACCCGTTATAGGTAAATACATATTTGCTTACTAACAAGTAAAAACATTATCATTTTTTCAAAGCAGGTTTTGCTAGAAAATAACAGGGACAAGGACATCACAAGACATTTCTTGCCTAACCTTATTTATGTCTCTAGAGAGATAAATAAGAATTCACATCACCACTTCAAGGCTGGTGCCTTGAATGCTCTGGTATGCTATCTCTAACAATCTCAGTTGATTAGTATTGTTAGTATCATCAAGGATCAAATCTAAATACCTCCATTTGAACCAATTGATGTAAGCCTCAACCGTGATCAAAAGCTTTAGTTTGAACCCCTATGTATCAGCTAAAACTGTTGGACTAATACCACGACAGTCAAGCAAACGAGTGTATATCTTGAATGTAAGATGCAGGAGTTTGTGCATTTTATTTTTCAAAAATTTTCTCGTAAATTCGTGATATGCAGATTGGATTTCGTTATGGGTCGTTAGTTGAGGACCTCTTTATGGGATATCGGCTGCAATCTGAGGGGTGGAGGTCAATATTTTGCAACCCAAAAAGGCCAGCATTTTTGGGGAATGCACCTATCAACTTGATGGATTTGTTCGATCAACAAAAGCGTTGGGCTTTTGGTGGCTTTGAAATTGGCTTCTCAAAATACAGCCCAATAATCTATGGCAGCAGATTTTTGGGTCCTCATATGACCCTAATTTATTCACAGTATGCATTCTGGTCTATGTTGTTCTTTCCAATAACCATTTATGCTTTTCTGCCCCAGTTAGCCCTCCTCAACAAAGTTTCTATATTTCCAAAGGTATGCAATCATGACTTTAAATTGCTCCCTTTGCTAGCTTACTTTTCTATTAAAGTTATAACTCTTAGTTTTTGAAAGGAAAGCACTCCTGCCAATGAAGCTTAGCCTAATTTGTAAAGGATGGAGGCTCAGGTCATCGGTTCAATCTCTGGTGGAGGCTAGTTTGTTAGTTTGTAATAGTCATTGATAGTCAATGTAATAATATCTGAAATTATAGTGATATCCCGAAGCAGGATAATATCTAACAAAAAAAAAAAAAGCACTTCTGGATTCTATAAACTCAATCAGAATAACTTGAATAACTATATTAAAAAAAAATCATAAAATTATTCACTTTTTATTGAAGTCGTGATATAAGTGAATTCTACGTATAAAGCCTTAAAAATTTAGTTGCTTTCCTATAATACAATTGTTAGAGAAGTTGATGATTAATTATTTTAACTCGTTTAGCAACTGTCTAAGAAAAATGGAAAATGCATTGCAGGTTTCAGAACAATGGTTTCTGTTGTATCCATTTCTTTTCATTGGGGCATATGGGCAGGATCTTCTGGACTTTATAATTGTTGGAGAAGGAACATTCCAAATGTGGTGTAGCGATCAAAGGATTTGGACAATAAGAGGGATTACATGCTTATTATTTGGATATATTGAATTCCTTCTCAATTCCTTTGGCATTTCAACACAAAACTTCCATGTCACCAGCAAAGTAGTTGACGACGAACAGAACAAAAGATACGAGCAAGGCATCTTTGAGTTTGGAGTCCAATCACCTATGTTTGTGACATTATCAACGGCAGCATTGATCAACTTGTGGGGGCTAGCACAAGTTGTCACCAGCTGGAGCAATTTTAATACACTATTTGTGCAAATATTCATAGCTGGATATAGCACGGTGACATTTTGGCCAGTCTTTGAAGCCATGGCATTAAGAAAGGATAGAGGAAAAATGCCTGCCAAGATTACTTTCACTGCTGCATTTCTTACTTTGGCTCTTTATATTGTAGCTTCTTTCATTTTCAAGTAACTAGTCTTTGTAGTACACTACAAGACAGGCTCTTGTCTATACTCCTCAGAATATAATAGAAAAATCGCGCACAGTTAACCATTCTAGAGTCTGCAATCTCTGAAAGCCTATAATGTACTTGTATGTTGCGGATCTTTCAATTATGAATACAATATTTATTGATGAAGATAACGCCACCCAAAGAAGACTTCGTCACTGTGTTTGCATATAGGAAAAGGGAATATTACAATTGTCCGTCGAACAATTTCAGCAATTGCATGCATCTCTGCTGTCATTCTGACTACACTCCATTCTCACTACTACTGATCTCTCTCCGACCTGAACTGCCTCCAAGAAAATTTTTGGAATACAGCAAAAAGAAAAGGGGCAAATTCTATGTATTGTGGGATTTTTTCTAGCTAGAACTTTGAAAATTTTAGAGGGGCACAGAATTATCAGAATTTGAACTCCTGACCTCTCTGGTATTACGAGATAGGCATTCGAGACCACTTAGTTATTGGCCGACGAGTTCCCTAACTATTTTATTTCAGTTTAATATAGAAGAAAAAAATTGTCTTGTATATGTTAGTTTAAATGGATATGTAAAGCAGCAGATTCTTGACTCGAACAACCCCTTTCATTCTCCATGGAAATGGATATTTCAGGACAGCTATCAGCAGCAGCAGAGTTCAGTGAACATGCTTCTTGTACACTTGATGATGATTCTTGGATAGTTAACACAAGTTGTTGTTCTCTATTTTGGGTACTGCCGAGCTCTTGTGGTTGTTGTGGCGGTTCTGATGATGCAATCTGAGTGTGGTGGTTGAAGTTGGCAGTATTTTGGTATGGTGGTGCATCAGGTCCACCTGCAGATTGATCTTGGTTATCAAGTTTAGTAGTAGTGGTGGGGATTATGACAAAAGATCTACAAAGTGGACATGTTGTGTTTGAATGCAGCCAATGATGTATGCATTCAATGTGAAACACATGTTTGCAGCTTGGTATTTGCAGCAACTCTTCTTTCATCTCAAATTCTCCCAAGCACACACAACACCTTCCAGAAAAGAACCAAAATCATTAAAAAATATATATATATGATCATAGTTCAAAACTTCAGTTTTAATAGATTTGTGGGTCACTTCAGTTTTTATTATGTTTTTTATTTGATTCCAAATTGTCATGGTTGTAATTGGAATTCGATTCCCTGGCAAGCAGAGCTAACCAAAAGAATTTAAATAAAACACCAGAATTCGATACAAAATAAATAAAATAAAAGCAAGAAGAACCTCATAAGTAAACTTGCATGGACCAAAGAATTTACAAATGGCACACGGCATTACATTTTTATGGCGTTAGTTCTTTTCTGAAGAATCTTAGAAGGGCCAAAAGGTGTGTCATTTGTCAGGAATTCAACTTCTTTTTCAACCAAAATTATACCAAAGTGTCTTAAGAGAGAACATTTCTTCTTCAAAAAAAAGAGAGAACATAATTAGTGGATGGTATTAGAGATTCTTAAATGTGACCACTCATTAAAAATGAAAGTGTTCCTCTTCAGTTCTGTTGTTTAACTAAGGACAAATGGTTCATGAATACAACTTAGATATATAAACTTTATGAGTCATTTTCAAGGGTCCATTTCAAAGTAATTTGGGCCATTAGGATTAAATGGGATACAACACTATCTTTTGACAATGTTTGTAGTGTGTGCATTATAAAATTATTGGCAGCACTACAATCATATCAATGCCATAAGCACATAATTAAGGATTTATCCTATGATCTTTTCTGTATATACATGTTGAAAAAAAAAAAAAAACTTACTGTGATTCTCTTGTCCTTAATTCTTCATCAAACAATACAATTGGAAGCTTGTCTTTGATCTCTTTCTTCAAACCGATCTGACAAACCTGTAGACATAGAAGTTTAAAGAAAAAAAAAACAGAATAAGAAAAGGCTTTTTTTTTTTTTTTAAGAAGAAGAAGAAAAGGACTTACAGCATGAAGTTGTTGAGCAGATTGATTGGAACTTGTTGTTGGAAGAATCTGAGAAGGAGAAGAGAGTGAACTTGCTCTTCTCTTGAGGTAGAACAAGTAAAACAAGAGGAAAAGTATAATAGAAAACAGGATAGGAATTGAGAAGATGAAAGCTTGATAAAGTTTGATTTGAATTGCTTGAGGATAAAGATGAGTATTGGTAGGAGATGAAGTTGGAGGAACACCCATGAGTCCTCAAGCTTCAAAAGATCAGATACAGAAACCAATGTCTACTTCAGAGCTAGAGTTCAGAAACATATACAACATACATATGAAAGTTACAATTGGCTTATAGAATGTGTATTTATGGACAAAAAAAATATTGTTGGTATTTTTACTCAAAGAGAGAGGTAGTTAAGGATTGCTAATAGATTGGAAAAAAAAGAAAGGACACTTTTCTTAATAGTGCACACTTTTGTTAAAAATATAGAAGCCAGCAAAGAGCTTTTGAGATGATCAAATTTACATGATGGTATTTATTCTCTCTTTTTATCAATGATGGGACAAGCACATTTCTCTCCACTAAGATATGGGTCCTCACAACAAGAAGCACTATAGATCAATTTGTCTTCATTCTTTCAGGCATGGACAACACTATCATTAGCAACTCTTTAAATTTGCTAAGATTGCTATTACTGGAGACTCAATCCACATACAAAAGGTAAAAATGATTGGTTCAGTAAATTACATCAGTAGTTAGTTTAGTAAAAAGTGGATATAATTATAGTAAGTTAATAGGATATCGTTCACAACACTCTAAAACGTCATCACTCCTATATATATTCACATATAATTACATGACAATCCAACGAACCATTTTGTTTTTGTGGGTGGCTTGAACTTGAACCTCCCCAACCTCTCCATGAGTACTACTAGCCATTTAAGGAAAATGATTTTAGCAGTTAAAGGCTTTATCCATGGTTGGCAGGTCACTAACCTAACAGCTTTTTTATAGAAACACAAAATGTATATAGGTTTAGCAAGGTGGGTTCACCTCAACTTCAAGTAATTGACATGGTACTATATTATAGGTGCATTTTCTGCACCTAAAATGTAAAGATTAGCAGATACCACTAATCCACTTTGTATGATTAGGTGTGTATGCCTCCCACTGGACATGACATGGATTTGTTGCTCTATTAGATATGTTAACCTAACTTAACTTTTTTCTTTTGTCATTGATTTTTCTCAAGACATCATCAAGTTAACTACCTAGCCAGCTAGATAACATGGATATGGATACAGCACACAGAAAATGGAAATACGAATACCGAGAAACGATTTCTAATTAAAGTATTTACCCTTTAAATTAAAGTGCCTAGATAGTACACAAGAAAATGAGGACACAAACTCAAAAAAATGCCTATTAATTAAAGCATCTGTGCATCATAGCTAGCCAGAACCTTGTATTTTTAAGCTCACGATATATTGTTCTTTGCAGTATATCAAAGCTGAGGCAAGGAAATGGCGGATACTGGTTTATTTAAGGTAAGGCCAAAACTTTTTTTATTCTTCAAATTAAATATGTATACTAAATCAAGAATTTGTTCTTTTGAGATATGAATGGAAAATCTATCTCCATGCGTTGGATTAAAAGAAAAGCTAGTTTATGCTTGAACTTTTTATCATTACATAAACACCAGAATTAAGCATTAAATAATCATTAAAAAATACCCTAGTTGCATAATGGATACCACTAAAGCATTTCCTTATTGAATAAAAGACCCTTATTAGAGAGCTTTTCTTTGGCAATTTCACTTGCTTTAAACATTTGGGTTGAGTACTGAGTTCAAGAGAAAAATGTTTTAGATGAATGCATTTACCTAGTAACCTAGAAGATAAAATTATATATATTTGTATCTTATTGCATCTTGCTTATGTTAGGCTTAACAAATATCTTGGTTTACATGATTAAACACCTGCACTTACTTTTCTTAAATACTTTACCTTAGTTTAATGAATTTGACACATATTTTATGATACTGCTTGGTGCAACTTGTCCTCTTTTATAGGACACAGTTTGATGTGGGCATGCTTTTCATATTATTATAATCTGATAAGATCTCACTGTTGTTGGTGGGTTGTGAAGGCAGCTCTATCTCTCACACAAAGTGGAAATTATCAGATAAGATATACATATATATATATATATATATAACCTTGCCACTATATCAGATTCTTTTACATAGAAAGAATTTTTCCTATGTTCAAATTTCATCTATTTGTTTTTGACTGACCAAAGTGCTCTCCCACTATTATTCCCAGTAGTCAGTCCCCTTTATAGCATTTGGCAACTATAGAATCTCTTGGAAATGAAAAAGTGAGTTCAAATATTATTGAGGTGACGACTGAAATCCCATCTGAAAGTGTTTTGATTTGCTATTTACTTGAATACAATTGGCAGAGGCTGATTTTGTGAAATCTGTGATTCAATTATAACTTAATGAAATTAGTTTAAAATTAGTGCTCTCCAAGTAGGATCAACAACCCATGAAGCTTACCAACATTCTTTTTTTTTAATCCCCACAGTAATACGAGGATTTAGATTCAGGAAACTCGTAATTCATGCCTCAATCTAGGGATAAAATAAGACTATTTGGAAATCTACATGACTTTACATAGTATCAAAGATGGTTAAAATGTGCTGCTCTACATAAAAATTTGGAATTTTAACACACTACTTGCATTCTGATGCATGATCATATCGCCTGGGACAGCATGCTCCTTGCATATTTTTCACAAACATCATTGCTGATCTCATTATGTAACAAAAACAAATCAAATTTTAATGATTTGGAAGAACAAAGATCCGTAAAGATGCAGGATTATGCAGCCGCTACAACTCCTTTCAGCCTAACCATCTTCCTCCAAGGGCTGCATAAAAACATTGAAAGAAGCCAATTTCTAAAACTTCCTCTTTCTAACTTTGAAACTGGATGATCGGATGATATTATCATCTGTCTTTAATGTTGCCTCAAGTATCTCCATGGACTCGGGCTTCGTGAAGTAGGTGAAGAGGAGGTAGATACCATCCAAATATGTATTTTTTTCTCCTGCTTTGTTCCTCTTCTTGATGCTGTAGGCCAGTGGAATGACACCTCTGTTGAATACTTCCACATACATGCCACCTCCAGCAACAAGCAACTGTAAGATGACCATATCAAGTCAGAAAGTGAAAATATGCCAATATCACCACCTTATTCAAACTGGAAATTCTTTATTTGTATCTTAAATGCCTCCTATTTAAGGTTTCTAGCCTTGAGAGTTGCTGAGACATGTATTGGATGTTAATTTCAACATCTTAACATACGCACTACAAAATTTTAGACTGACTGCCAAAGATATTTAATACAAAAGCTATGCTACAAAGAAACAATCGGGTATGCTCCTATTGACTTCAACTACTGTTGCGCCTGGCAATCTCTCTAATTAGAGTAGTTGAGTATAGGACTGAAGCTAGGCTGAATCACCATAACCAACAAGTTAGCCATCTCCCTTGGCTACTTCAACAAGCACAAAATCTCCAACAATGCAAGTTTTGGTCAGTTATCATTTGCAATGTACTTATGATACTTGATTCAAACCCACCAAAATCATTAATCTTTAATTCATTTAAGTCAGACAGTAACTTCACAATTCCAAAAGCAAAATCCCTTAACATTTGGCTGCTATAAGAAGGGGGAAAAAAAACTAATGTTCATTTTCTAACAGGAACACATCTATGATCTATCCAACTCGTGCTTTTGTACATAGCATTCGCCATTGCGTTATATACTAGCGTTAGCCCAAAACATATACTTGCTTTTTCTTTGGAGTTAAAATGGCTTAAGAAAAAGTGAACTAGCCCATAGAAAAAGGGAACTAGCCCACTAACAGAGACACTAGTCCTATTACAAACAAAGAAAAAAAGGAACCATTCTCCTACACATTATTAAAATGCACAGCGGCAAATACAGCACAAACTGATTCTGCACCAAAAGATTATGCCTTTTCTCACTTCAGAAGATTCAACTCAATGCATATTTCTAGCTTTTAGTTCTTAACCCACTAAAAATTCCAAAACTTTACTGTCCAATATCGATCCATCTATGTCTACAGCACATTTAACAACTTGGGAAAAAAGAAAAGCAACAAAATTTAGAAACATTACCTCCTCGTACTTCTGGGTAACAGCAAGCCGTTCATCTTCAGACATATCTGGTCTCAAAACGGCCATTGTCTCATATTGCCGGAGCCCAGGCGGGCATGGAGGCGGCTCCTTCTCTTCGACAGCCGTCATACCCGACCCAGTAAGCGGTGGCGGGTCATCTTCCGACCCGAACCCGGAGGAACCCTCATAAAATGAACCTGAGAAGTCTAAAGCTTGAGCCTTTACGGTCAGAGCAGTAACACCATGCCTCTTCTGGAGGGGCTTGAGGGCAAAAGGGAAAGATAGAGATTGTAAAGACGGGAATTTGGAGAGAGATTTGGGGCAAAATGGGGATGAATTTATTACAGCTGAAGTAGAAGCCATTGATGCCATTGCTCAGAAACAGAGTGGGAATGGCTCTCAAATTGGATATAGATAAGGAAAGGTGGGTTGTGTGCGTCCTGGCGTACGATAGCAAATAGTTAATGGGCCAAAGCCCAACATGTAATGTTAGGCTTGATCCATTAAAGGCCCAAAATTCTTTTCTTGAAAAAAAAGCCAACAAATTCTTATTCGAGCTGGAAAGAAAAGCAAATCGAAGAAGCAGAGAAGAGAGGAAGAGAGATGGATCCAAAGGTAACAGAAGCATCACAGCTCTTGGAGAGATTCAAAGCGGCGTGTGTAAGGGAAGATGTTGATACTTGCAACAAGCTCCTTTCGTCGCTAAAGGTGATTTTTTTTTAATTAATTTCTTAATCATCACATGAATCGAATCTAAACCAAAAACCCTAATTTTTTGATTCTGCATTTCTGTTTTTGAGCTGGTTGATTTGAAATTGTGAAACTTTCGAAGGTATAGTTGATGCTGGATTTGATTTATTAGGGTATTTATTTTTTTTTGGAAATGGATTTATTAGGGTATTGATTTATTAGAAATGGTTGATTTATTAGGGTATTGACAAAGAATTAATGATTTTTTTTTTTTTTTTGGTTTCTGCTTGTAGGTGATGTTGACAGAGTTTAGAAGCTTGCCTCCGCTGTTTGAAGATACACCAAATGCTGTTCATGAATTGATATTAGCAAGTAATCATCTTTGACTTTCTATGTTATTAAACTCGCCATTGTTTGATATAATGTTGATGAATTTTTAACATCACTTAAAAGATGTTGTTTTAGTAGTTTCATAAGTTTGTGCGCTAGAAAATAGTATTTAGTGTGGATTTTGTGCAGAGGATGTTCATAATTATTTGTAGTTTACCTTGTTTCTTAGATGGTAGTCTTATTTTTTTCACGTCAAAAATTTTCAGGGGATGTATATGAGCATGCTGTTCTTCTTAATGTGAAGATTGGGGATCAGGATGCTTTTGAAAGGGATTTCTTTCAGTTGAAACCATATTACACTGATGCCAGGTAGACTTTCATTGGATTATGGTTTACGTGTGGTGCCTCATGAACTTCCTGCTTACTGTTTTATGCGTTAGTTATTAATCTCATGTTCTTTTTGTGTATGCTGGAATCAGTATCTAGTTTTTATGGACATTTTACATTATTATTGTTGAGGTCGCAATAGTCATGACTCTTTCTTTTGTATTTTGCTGGAGCAGTAGCCGTCTTCCACCATCTTCCCAGGAGTATATGATCTTAGGTCTCAACCTCTTGAGACTCCTAGTGCAGAATAGAATTGCTGAATTCCATACTGAATTGGAACTGCTGTCGCCTGCTGCTTTGGAAAATCCTTGCATCAAGCATGCTGTGGAGTTGGAGCAGTCCTTTATGGAAGGGGCTTACAACCGCGTATTGAGTGCAAAACAAACTGTGCCTTACAAGGGCTATGATTATTTCATGGACCTTTTGGCAAAGACAGTAAGGTAATTCTGCTCCATTTGATTTATAATAATACCTTAACTAACCATAGATAATTAAGTATAAGGAATTGACTTGTCAGCGGTAACACACCTATGGTTTATATCTGCTTATAGGGTTGATAAGTGTAATAGATTGTTTTATACATAGGAAGATGTTGTTACTATCAGACATGAATTTGCGGGCCAAGTTAGATTGGTTGTAGAAATGATAGATTGCTCATTCCAGGATTATTTGCAATGAGTCGTTAAATTAAAATGCACTAGTTTAATGCCATTTTTAGCAAAATTGTGTGGTGATGGATGCTTGCATGTTGCGGATCTGTTTACATGGATAAATCCTTGTTAAAATTTGTTTGCCTGTGTTGGAATCCTCAACTTTTGCAGTACTTTATTACAGTAATCTGACTAGTTTATTGCTATTTTGTTACTTTGCAGGGATGAAATATCTGGATGCAGTGAGAAGGCTTATGACTATCTATCAGTCAATGATGCACGCCAAATGTTGCTCTTCTCTTCTGATAATGAACTTTTGCAGTACATTGAGGAGGTATCAAAACATGTCTCATTTTTTTCATGTTCATTGATTTCATTACCTTTTAAGCATTTCACGTTGAAGTGCTTCTCAAGCATTTTATTTGTTGAGTTGTTTAAAGTTATATATATGGTATGAACTTCTGAAGTGTTTTGCGGTACTTTTTTAAAATCTTGCAACAAGGCCTGGGAAGCCTTTGTCATGTGCAAGTTTGTATTGGTTTTGGCTGGGCAGAGATAACCCAGCTTCTTATGTAGGAAGGAAATAAGCCTGAGGGCACACTTTCTCTGAGATTTAGATTGAGCATGAACAATTTCTGGCGTGCTCTTTTTCCTATTTCAGTTCTACCAGAAACATAAATATGTTCTATTGCATTATGCAGGAGCATCCAGAGTGGGAGATAAAGAATGGTGTAGTGATTTTCCAGAAGGCAAAAGAATCTGCCCCTTGCAAGGAAATACCATCTCTACAGCTCATTAACCAGACTCTGAGTTATGCTAGAGAGTTGGAGCGAATTGTGTAGAAAGGCAATTATTGGCGGTTTACACCTCGAATTGAGAATTGTTCCCCTTGAGGATAAAAACATGTTAATCTTTTTCTAATGCAATTTGGTTCCTTCTTTAACAAAATTTGGTCACTTTGTTTTCTTTTTATTCTCTGGGGTAATTCCATATCTTTTTTCAACGACTCTATTCTCCAGTTCTAGAATCACAAATTATTTCCTAATGGTAGGAATACAAACTTACCTATTGCAAACAAGTTTTACTGTTCAATTTTTGAACTTGTACATCTTTCTGAGTGCTCTAACAGGCATGTGTTATTTGTCGGAGGATATGAAAGATCTGCATTTTAGAACATGCAACAATTTGTTGGTCAGATTTTATTGCGATTATTATGGTAAGCATCTGTTAAAGGCACATCCGACATGAACATATGCCCCGGTCAACTGGGCATTTCTTGTAGTAGGAAAATTACCACGGCAAGTTGGGATGATGCTTCACAATCTGACTAAGAAGACTGGTCCTTGCGCTTGTCTTGAGTGATATTCCTGGTTGAGAACCAGAACTATATTAATCACGATTAGAGATGTGAATGAACCGAGTCAAATTGAACTTTTAACTAGCTCAGGTTTAGTTTGTTTATAATCGAGTCAAGTTTAAGCCGAACTTGTTATGATACTTTTGTTCGCGAGTTTAAACGAATCTAAACTAACTAAAAAAATTTAAAAAATACAAGCTATAAATCAAAATTATTCAATAAAATTTAAAAATAAATCATTTATTAAATAAATTATCATAAAATAATAATTTTATTGTAATAATATATTAGTTATATTTATTATGAATAAAAATTTATATATTATATATATATAATTAAATCATTAATACGTAAAAATTACGGATCAATTTGCAGTTCTTCAATATACGAATTCGAATAATTTTTTTATCAAGTTGAATTTTAAACAGTTCACGAACAGTTTAGTTTTCAGCAATAGTCACAATGCACCCATAGACTCAGCGGCAGGAGTTAAGTTGCACTGTCGGTCAATTATATATGTAGCCGAAGATGCTAATGTGTATTTTTTTGGTCCTGCCATAGTAGCTGTTAAAATGGGACAATCAGTCACAAAGCAAGAAATGCGAGAGAAGACCATTCTTTAGATAACGAATCCTCAACTACCCTGCTACATCATTATGTTAAATAATTCCTTCCACCCACTGACCTTTCTAAAATAATATACACTTCTGAAAGAATCCTACACATTTGTATTGTACCTCTTCTTAATAAGACGATGGAACCCATTACCAGAAAAATTCGCCTGCTATTCTTACTTACTGTCTTCATCGAACCTGTTAGTAGACCAACAACTTAATCATTTTTAAGTTTCAAATTCAAATGGGTATCTGTCAATAAATCGCTTGCAAAATGTACAATGGTAATGCATTTTTTTTTTTTACATTTAGTGACAATGATCTTTATCTTTTTGTGTTATTTTTGGTGCTGATGGTGTAGTAGGGCTTGAGTGTTGACCTTCCAGGCGTAATTTCATGCAGGATTGCCAAGCCAGCATAGTTGATAAAAGGACCACTACTTGAGAAATACAACATTTTCAGAAAAAGGAAATGTGTCTAAGCCTTGTTTCCATTTAGAATTCAAGTGCTTGTTGCTTGTATGTCTTTATGTGGTGCAGCGGTGGCACGTTTTAATATATATATATGTATATTTTTTGTCAATTACTATCAAAGTCAATATAATACAGTCATGTAGGGTATATTTAGATGAGCATAATGGCGTTTACTGCTCTTATTCATGTGATTTGTTTAAGACAAAAGAAATAGAAAGCACAACCACTTATTGCAAGTATTTAATTCTTGTTGTTGACTGTCAATTGCTACTATAAATTCTTTCTTGATTTCTATGGTTGAAACTCAGAAATTACTCTCAAATGGGCTAATATCATTTAAATCATTTTAGGTTCAGACCTAATGTCCATGAGCATTTGCATCCTTCACCAAATGTATTTATCAGGGAAGGTATATAGTTAACCACTACCCCAACTAAATCTTATTTCTCACCTTTATATAATGACCAAACCACCACATGGCTTATATTATGTATGGCAGTGTCTTTGATATTAATGATCTTCCTAACTGCTGAAGGCCAAAAAAAAGGTTATTCATGCTTCTTCAATGGGAGAGAAAAATAAAAGGGTAACGAACTGTTAGTATTTTGCTTTCAAAACAAAAAAAAAAAAGTTCCATTTTACCTACAAAACACAAAGGCTTATTAAAGATTCCCTTACCTCTTTTTCTTGTTTGTATATATTTCTGTCTTGGTCATATCATTATTAGCTCTTTCTCCTTTTCTTCTCATTCACACCCTACACTTGGATGTATCATCTTCATAACTCAGTCTAGTGAAATTTCGCTATCTATCTTTTGTTCTTAATGGAGAATGAGTCAAGAGAAAGAAGAAGAAGACCTCTTTGGCTTTTCTGTACTGTTTAGTGTTGCGAATGGTATCTTTTTCTGTATGGAATAGTGACTTGATGACTCAACGGAGAAAGATGTTTTGATTTGCAATTTTAATAGCTTTAGAGCAAGAAATACCAGGTTTGTTTGTGCTCCTTTTCTGTAATGAGATTATGTTCTTTGATATTTTGAATTTACGTTGTCTCTGAATTTCATGGTTTAGAACCTATGGAGGTAAAACCCTTTTAGTTGCATGTATCTTTTAGTTGAGAAAAGTAGTAGAAACCAAAATGTTTGAAGCTCAAAATGACAATATACGTAGTTGACTTGGCGATTTTGGTTTCTCAGTGGAATTTTCTAGAAGACGAAATTATTGGTAGATTGAGTTTAAAGTTTCAGTGGATTAAACTAGTCGGGCAGCTCCTGAAAGGGAAGAAGTTTTGCAGTCATGGATGACAAAACCTCATCACAATCTTCAGTTTCTGGCCCTCATCACGAGGCTTCCAATCATGATGAATTTCTCATGAAACAGAGCATGCTCTTTTCCGATACTCTTAAGGTGCACTTTCTAGCAAGCTTGCAAATAACATGTTCAGGATTTGGGCTAAAGACTGCTCATTTTCACTTTTTTCAGGATTTGAGGAGTTTAAGGAAACAGTTGTACTCAGCAGCAGAGTACTTCGAAAAATCTTACAGAAAAGAGGACCAGAAACAAATGTGAGTTGCACTTTTCAAGAACCTCTTACAAACACTTGTTAAACCTTGTTAAATTTGATTTTTCTTGTAATCTAAATGTAGAGTCGTGGAGACCATGAAAGATTACGCTATCAAAGCTTTGATCAATACTATAGACCACTTGGGTTCTGTAGCATACAAAGTCGATAATGTTTTAGATGAAAAGGTTGGCGAGGTATCAGCTCTCGAGCTTCAGTTCACTTGCATAGAACAGGTAATTAATCCTCTAAGCTCTCAGGTCTTTTAGCATGTAAGTGTCCTCTTGGCAGCATAATCTTCATTTCGTTTATGGTATTAGAAGTGGGCCTCAAATCCATACTGTCTTTTACAGCCGATATGAATCATAACATACTCGTGAAATCATTTATTATGATACTTTTTTTTTTTTTTTGCTTATTATCTTCTGTCACTTCATACTTTTTTCTTTTTTTGTGGGTGGCATCTTAGAGACTAAAAACATGCCAAGAGTACATCAGCCATGGGGGACTTTCTCAACAGTTTTTGGTGGTCCAAACTCCCAAGTACCATAAGCGCTACATCTTTCCAGGCAAATGTCTTGATCATCACTGCTATTTATCTCACCTGCTCTGACAACATTTTTCTAGGCAAATAGTTGTAGCACAAGAAACTAAGATTGTTGTTCAAAAAAAAAAAAAGAAACTAAGATTTTTACCATCTCCAATCCAAGTGTCATTCTTCGTAGAACTTATATAGTGATGAAACCATGCATCAACAATGGTCATAAAAACTTTTTCAGCTGAGGAGAGCTTGGATCCCAAATCGATGCATCACAGTAGAAGCTTCAGTGCTGAATGCAATTCGCATCAGTTTAAAAATGGTACAACCCCACATTTCTTTCATTTTTAAATAAGCCTGGCAAATCTTTTAGTCTATCGTCAAGAATTACAATTTCATGACCCAATGTCCTGCCTCAAATCATTCGTTTATAATTTTTCTTTTCCTGGCAAGCTGTTCGAGGAACAATCAAAGGGACCTCTCCAACTATTTCCAGGTAATCTCAAAGCTATTAACTTCGATAACTTGAATAACTTATCATGCTGCTTCACCATGATCAAATAATTTTAATGCAGAGATGCGCATTCTAGATTAAAGCCTCCACAGGTTTCATCGAAACAAGGAGCTTTCACATTCGCAGCTATTTCAACCAATAAAAAAGCAGGTTCCACAAATAAACTTTTTTTCTCGTATGATCAAACTGATAATGGCAAAATGCCTTGTATTGTTTTGTCTCATTGTTTTAATACTACAAATACTGCATTGATTAACTTCTTTACTATCAGATAAAAGTTCCTCTCCACAGCGGTTTCCATTTATTCGTTCTGAAACGCTTCATCCTAAAAGATCAACGTCTCCAAATAATCCTAGTTCCATGATGCGACGGGTAAGCACATACTCAAAATTGAGAGTGACCACTTCCTATCGTTATCTTTATGTCTAGTTCATTCTGAGGCAGTGGTAGCTCTTGCCCTTTCTGCTAATTCCTCACTCCAATGATGAAACTTAGTAAAGGAAAATTTATACTGAAGAGCTATGATACGATACAGTTGTGAAATGCAGTAGACATCATATAGAAGAATGTACCATTGTGAATAGTGATTCTGACCTTAAGATGAACTTCATCTTATCTTTTTCAGTATCCATCGGAGCCCCGCAGATCAGTTTCCTTGTCTATATATCCTGAAAGAGACAGAGGAAATGATATTGATCTATATTCCAACAAAAGTAAACGCCTCTTTAAGGCATTGCTTAGCATGCGCAAGTCCAAAAAGGATCGAACATTTTACAGACACTTGGATGAGGTTTGAAAGAAAATAGTGGAATGGCTGGAAGCAAAGAATACATTGTCGTTTTTTGGCCCTATGTGGTTCTCTCTTTTGTTTTGAAGCTTCAATAAGTGCGTTGTTTACCTTTTCTAGCAAGCATGTTTAGCCTTCTCTTGAGCAGTCCCATTAATGCACACAATAACTAGTTTATATGATTTAATATAGGGCATTTAAAGTTTTGAATGATACATCAAATTCTACAATACATATATGCCTGATGTAATTATATTCCTTAAAATCTCTTATTTTCCTCCAGCTCCATCATGCAAATTCATCTGCAGGTATTGCAAAAAGAAATTGCTTATTCTTGAGACTTAGATCCGTTATCTAATCTTGTTTCTTCCATTTACTCTCCATCACAGACGAGATGAATAACCTGAACAAAAAAAAAACAAAATCATTCGTGCAACTGAAGGTAAATAAGAGAAAAATATACTTAAAACCATCGAGCATTTAATTCATGTATATACATGGAAAAACGGTAAGCACGATCATACTTGACGAATCAGTGCGAGGCACTTACCAAGAATCATCATCAAATGAATAATGTTGTAAGGTACATGTAAAGTGAGATTTTTGTTGTCACTTGTCATGTATGTTATATATCAGCACTTGCTCAAAATCCAAGATCAAAAGTTGGCCATTCATCAATTTCCTTTGCACTCTTGAGCTGCTCAGTCCTTTCCTTTTTATCAGCGGCCAAAGTTGAAAAACCAAAAGCAAAACCTCCATGGTGCAGTTCAACGTCAGCATTTACATTGCCCAGATGAGACTGCACAAGGATTCTCAACAAAATCATATTCATGACCAAGCTACATAGCGAATTAAATATTACATGACTGCACTTGGTAAAAAAATTTGATTAGCAATCAGATAATTCAGGTTTAAAGAAGGTGTGAAACATAATCTTTCATATCATTTTAGGTTAAATGGCTCAAACGATTAACATTCGCGTACTTAGTTCAGCCAACAGTTACAAAATTCATTTCCTCAAGAGTAGGTCTGAAAAAAAAGTATCAAATATACTGTAATCATTAATCATTCTGTCTGGAGTATGAATGTGAATCAGTTTTCAAGTGTTTTGTCCTATTTGCTGATTTGTTCATGAAGAGATGGATAATCAGATCTTTCTACTTAATTAGGCCGAGACTGGATCAGCAAACTCATAAGTTTTTAGACACTTAACAACAGCAATAGAAAGAGGTTCTACAAAAGAAACAAGAAAAACGTTTTGGTCATAAAAAGTAAACTTATTGGTAACCAAGGTGTGCATGGTCCAAACCTGGTCAGAAATCCCAATTTCACTGTCATAGGAAGCTTGACCGCCTCTAAGAGTAGATGTTTCTGCAAAATCATATTCTCATAATTTAGACGTGATAATGTGATTCAGAAGATACAGTTATAAACATCACAGGATTACATCTAAACTTGCCTTTGGAAGGAAAAAGATCGGTGCGATTTTCATTGTCTGCACTTGCACTTGATCCCTTATCATCCTTGTGTTCATTTGGTCCATCATTTTGCAATGATACCCTGGGTCCTTCATCTGGTAATGATACTTTGGGCAATTGAGAATCTTTAGGACTATCTACCTTGGTCTCTGAAACTTGAAGCCCCTTAGCAGAGGAAACCAGCGTAGCCATGTTCTTGTCAGTATCCTTCCCAACAACACTCTTCTGAACTATAGGCTTTTGGAGAGTGGATAAGATCTGATGGACTGGCAATGATGGAAAAGACTTACAATCAGTTTAAGATAGAAGCAATGGGGTAAAGCATCATTATGAGTTCAATTGGCAGCACAAGCTAATACATTTATGGAGGCTTTCTATGTAATACACTATTTCAAAATTGGGAAATGTGCTTGTTTTCCTGCTTTTTGTTAGTAATGGAGAATGCTGACATTGTGAACAGAAAATAACAAGGGCTACTGGTTATATTTAAAAAAGCAGAGTTAGGATCGACAATAGAATTTACTGGCCTAAATTTAACTATGATACAAATAGTTTAGTTAGCATAATAGACATACAAGAAATTGCTATCACACACAAAGCATTATAGTAGTAAAAAGACGTCTTTTTGCGATTAGTAATTTTGTAAATATGATGAAGCAAGTACGCCTGGACCCACTGTCACGTAAAGATTTTTTAGTCATAGCAATCTTGGTCCTGTCTACTGTGTAAATGCTACTTGAATCAGCATCCTCCCTGGAATGAGCCCTGTTTTGAAATTTTCCTGTCGCCAAAATCAAAAAAAACTTCAGAAATTTTCAGCTTTAATAACATCATGCTTCCAGGGGAAACAATAATATGAGAAAATCAAACTTGAAATTGGGAAAGCAGAGTATGCAGCTAAAAAAGGAGCCAAAGTTAAGGTGCTACATGCCTACATCCAATAATCTTGCTGTATTTTATGCAAGATCATGTAAAGGTTGTCTATAGGATCTGTTTCAAATAATTTAACCTCACCTATGTTTGCGATGTTAAAATTTGAACCTGCATCTTTGCTTGAGCAAACACTCTTTGAGGTTTCTGAAGAAGTCAAATCAATTGAGCAGGAAAGATCAAAGCCTACAACATTATCAAATGAAAGGCCAAAACAGAGATAGGAAAAAAAATAAAATACAAATACAAGGTAACCAGCCAAACAAAAGTTCCCATTGATCAACATAAACAAAAATATTAAACACCAATAATAGATAAGTTTGTTCAAAAAGTAATGAATAAGTTACCCAACAAACAAAATTTTTTACTGAGACATTGTACCTTGGGAACTATGTGGCTCACCAACTTCCACTAAATACTTAGGCAACATAAATGTACTTCCACTTCTCACATCTTCGGACAAACTGAGGAATTTACTGCTGAGGATGGTTTTATCCTCATTTAGTAAAGTCAACTGCCATTTGTAAAGTGATTACTGAATATATTTAAAGTAATGATAGGAAAAAAAAAAAGAAAATAGGAGAATTATTCCTTTATTTATCATATGAAAATAAGTGAATTGAATAAACCATTCATCACATAAGAATAGTGAAAGATAAAACAGCAGTTACAGAACAAGTTCGTGGCAATACCAAGTGGACCATCGTCATCTCCTTGTTTCACAACAAGGATAATTGTGGTCTTGTCAAATTCACAATATTTCTTGTAGGAAAAGATGCCTCATAACAGGTCAAGTACCTTAATCCACAAGCAGACATCTCAAATTTAAAAGACTACTTCCAGACACACAACTAACAACAGATTTTGAACCGAAGTTCCATATTTGAATTACACTTGTTCCAAAATATTAAGACATTTGCAGCTTCAAAAAGTTAGAAGCTGTTTGCATATTTGCAAAAGATGCCTCAAAAAGCTGGAAGATGCTATCAATTTTTTGAACTTATCTGAGTAATGCTTTAGGCTGAAGCAATTAAGAATCGAAATATGCCAAGTCGTGCTGCCCAAAAGAATAAGTAAAGAGGACACTTATTGCTCTGAGGTACCAACCTGCATTCTGTAAGAACCACTAGAAGCAAGCCTAAGGATGCCACTCTGGTACTTCTTGGCCTTCTGAGTAATCTGACTAGTGTAAAGTGCATGCCACTCTGCATCATAGGGAAAATAAGTGGAAAGCCAAATTGATAGGATATGGATCACTAAACATATGCAGACTTCTACAGATGGATCACAGAAGATGCTTTGGTCAGAGATGATAAAGAAACAGAAAGGAGCAATAAATCCAATCTTCAACAAATAAATGAAAATATATTAACATCTTAACTATTTGAAATATGACAATCCAAATAAGTATTCATCTGACTGACCTTTGACCATAGATCTGCTGGCTTCAAGATAATTCTGATGTTCATGCTCCATTCTTTTTTTGCCAACAATATTTCCAACACTTCCTTGAATGTTCAAATCTCCAGGAAATTGGCTTTCTTCAGGTTCTCCAATGTCAACAAGATGAGCGTCAAATGTTATGGATTCATGAGACCTTATCATCTCATCTTTCTTGAGGAACCTGCTATCTAAAAGCTCCCTCCTTTCATCATACAGCATAATCTGAATGTACACCCCCCAAAGGTGAGTTTCAGGTCAACAATACCATTACGAGGCAGAAATTAAAACAACAAACAACTGCTCATCCGGAATGCTGGTTAGGAAATACACATATCACCAATTCATGATGGCCTGTTGTTGCAGTTACTTCTTGCAAAAGCAGCCACCCAACCAAATGGCTATATATTCCCAAAGGCAGCATTTAATGAGGGATGCTTTTGCAAAAAGCATCTGTAACGTAAATCCCAAACAAAACCTGCATAAAGTATGTTGCATACACTGAAAGAAAAACAACCCAATACAAAGCAAAAAAAAAAAAAAATCACAAAAAAGTGACTCATAAGCAGGGATGCTTAAAAAGTGCATAATTCCTTTAAAAAGATAAAAAGGATGGGCAAGTAAAGATGTGTAGAAACTGACCTGCCTTCCAGAGGATCCACTATTTGTAAGCCTCAGAAAGCCATCATGATATTTCTTAGCCTTTTGAGTCATTTGTGTTGTGTACATGACCTGCCATTCTGAATTGAAACAGGGAACATGTTAACCAGGACAAATTTTCTCAAAGTGGAACAGACAGAAGCAATAAACTCTAAGAGAAAACCATCAAACCAAGAAAATATTTCTGATGGGAAATTCAACACAATAAATAGATGTAATCTGTTGACAGGTAATGTGAGGATCAAACATTGGCTTTGAAAATCTGGCACTGAATTAATTAGGGCAAAATTTTTCTTCAAGAAAACTGTTGTTGAATTATTCTTAAGCATGGAAGAAGCAGGCACTGTCATTTTGACTCAAGATTAACAAAGAGGCATTAATTATGGAACTGAGAAATAGAAGCAGTGCAATAGCAATGTCACCCTTCCATTTCCACAACACTCCATAGTTCCATGAACCACAGATGAAAGCAACAGAAGAAGAAAATTCAAAAATCAACTTAATCCTTCTGCAATAAAATAGAAAACTTGTCCGCTTCAGACACAGTAGCAGATTCTACAACTAACCTGTAACCCTGGGATTCCCTGTATCTGGACAGCTTTGAAATGATCCATACCTTTGCATCTCACTCTTCTTGAACTCTGACACGGCACAAGCTCATATAAAAACTATTCTTTATAACTTCGATTCTTGTTTGGAACAAATCACACTTAAGAATTCAATTGAATTGAATTGAACTCTTGCAAAATCATATCATTTTCTGATTTCATTCTTTCTAAACGCCAAGTGAAGGGGAAAAAAACATATGAATAGAACAAACCTCTAATCATTTTCTTCGACGGACTTAGATTATTCACCAGTGTATTTCTCTGCTCCACATCATCCTTCTTATCTTTCAAAAGCAATTACAAACAAAAGCAATCAAAAAATCCTTTTAATAACAAAAAGTATCAAATCAAACAAAACCAAACAGAATCAGAACACATACACACACGCTACGCACCAGAAGAAGAAATTGAAGGACTTCGAAACTTCTTGCGACGAATCAAACCAGGTTTAGACATCTCATCAATCTTCTTATCAACACTATGCAAGTTAACATTAGGTTTTCTCACAGCCTTATGATCAAAATCAACCTCGCCTTCAAGATCGCCGACATCCACAAGATAACCGTTAAATGTCAGCGTTTCTCCGGAGCTAACAACTTCATCGCCTTTTAAAATCTTGCATTCTAATAGGTTATCGCACTCATCAAACAGCTTCACCTAGTCATCATCAATGATAAAATTAACACAAAATTAAGCACATGCAGAGGGCGAATTGAGCAGAAATGAATCAGTATATACCTTGTTGGTTGAGACGTGATGGTCTAAGAAACCGTCTTGGTACACTTTTCTTTTTTGCTTGATGTGCTTCGTGTAGGTCACGCTCCATCTCTTCTTCTGCTTCAGATCCTCCATTTGCTCGTTGCAGAAAATGAAATGAGAAGATTGGTGGCGGGAAAGGAAATAATGGAAAGTCGCTTTTATCCAGAGGAAGATCGAGCGATGTCGTATTGTGTCCAGTCAGATACAAAACGGTGTCGTATACATTTCAAGGAATAAGGCGAAACCAAGCGGTAAAAAAATAAATAAATAAAAATAAAACACGTTATTAGAGAAAATAAACAACAAAACGAATAAACGACGCAGGCAGCGAGCGAGCAATCGAGCGAGAGAGACTACCCGTTGAACTCGATTTTTCTCTTTTTTAAAAAAATTTTTTTCGCTGAGAAGCTCCGAATTCTCTTGATCTTAAACCCAATCAGCTGTTCTCTTCTTTGTCTCTGATTTTTGAGGTAATTTTTTAAATCTATTTGGGCTTCAGTAGATTTGCAAGATTAATCGATCTGCATGTTTTGTAATTATATCTGCTGTTTCTGCTATTAAATTTAGTTTATTTTTTGGGAATTTTGGAGTTTGAATTGATATCTTCTCTGTGAGTGGAAATTGAGGTTAGTGAAGAATTTCGTGTTAATTAATGGGATAATAGAAGCTAAAATTTGAATTTTTTTTCTGCTTTAATTGAACTAATTTCTTGATTCTCATGCTAGATATTGACTTGCTTAGTACTTTAAATATGCAATAAGGATGCCTATAACCTATGGAATTGCAAAATGCAACAAGTTGTTATGTATGTTCCTTTATCAGATTAACTAAGTATGGTGTTTTTCGAGATTTTGCTCGAAGAATACGATATTGTTTAGCTGCATTGCCTGTGAGCATATATGTATATAGATATGAATCCTTGTGCTCTTTTTAGTTAGGTTTTGTGGTTTTAGATTCTGGTGTATATCGAGGGAAGGATCGTTGAATTTATGCCCTTGACTATGAAATTTCAGGGTGAGTTACGAATAAATTACAGGCACAGCTTCGGCAAAAAGGTTCATCACCTTTTGCTTTTCAGTCTCGGTGCTAGTATAGCATCCTATGTTGTAAGGCACCTACAGCCAAAGCTGTTATGCAGAAACCATGGGAGATGGCAGCACTACCAATACCAATAGAGGCATCACAAGCAACACCAACAGTAATGAGAAGCCAGAGTGGCTGCAACAGTATAATTTGATTGGCAAAATTGGTGAAGGTACTTATGGTCTCGTATTTTTGGCGAAGATCAAGGCTGCGACTAATCGTGGAAAATCAATTGCTATCAAGAAATTTAAGCAGTCCAAGGATGGAGATGGTGTTTCCCCTACTGCTATCCGCGAAATTATGTTGCTTCGGGAGATTTCTCATGAAAATGTCGTGAAGCTTGTGAATGTACACATTAATCATGCTGATATGTCACTATATTTGGCTTTTGATTATGCTGAACATGATCTTTATGAAATTATTAGGCATCACAGAGACAAAGGCCCCCATATTATCCATCCATATACAGTGAAATCATTGTTGTGGCAGCTGCTCAATGGCCTGAACTATCTTCATAGTAATTGGATAGTACATCGAGATCTAAAGCCATCCAATATCCTTGTAATGGGTGAGGGAGATGAACATGGAGTTGTCAAAATTGGTGATTTTGGACTTGCAAGAATATATCAAGCTCCTTTGAAGCCATTATCTGATAATGGAGTTGTAGTAACCATTTGGTATCGTGCGCCTGAGTTGCTCCTTGGAGCGAAGCACTACACGAGTGCTGTTGATATGTGGGCTGTGGGATGCATTTTTGCTGAACTTTTGACATTGAAACCACTTTTTCAGGGGCAAGAGGCCAAAACTATGCCAAATCCCTTTCAGCTTGATCAACTTGACAAGATTTTTAAGGTCTTAGGTCATCCTACACTAGAGAAGTGGCCAACTCTTGCAAATCTTCCACATTGGCAATCAGATACACAGCACATCCAATCACACAAGTATGAGAGTACAGGACTGCACACTGTTGTGAATCTCCTTCCAAAAAGTGCTGCATATGATCTCCTATCCAAGATGCTAGAATATGATCCTCGAAAGCGGATAACAGCTCCTCAAGCTCTAGAGCATGAATATTTTCGGCTTGAACCTTTACCAGGGCGCAATGCGCTTGTGCCCTCTCAACCTGCAGAGAAGGTGGTCAAATATCCTATTCGTCCTGTTGACACAAATACGGATTTTGAAGGAACTACTAGTCTACAGCCTCCACAAACAGTATCATCTGGAAATCCAGTTTCTGGAGGTATGGCAAGTGGTCATGGAGTGGGCGGCAGATCTGCTCCTCGACCAATGCCTATGGGCATGCAGAGAATGCAACCTCAGGCCATGACTGGTTATAATATTGCACCTCAGGCTGGGATGGGTGCTGGAATGAATCCAGCTGGCATACCGATGCCACGGGGTGTTGCTGCCCAACATCTTCGAAGGAAAGAACCACCAGGTTTGGGGACTGGATATCCTCAGCAAAAATCCAGGCGCCAATAGACAAATATCCTTCTTGATTGATAACTGCAATTTTCTTTATGTCAAGAGTACAACAATGTACCCTCCATGCCCTTGTGGAAGGATTATGTTCGAGTCCAAGTTGGCCAAGTCGAGCTGCAGAATGATTCTTCAACCATGCCTTGCATGGAAGGCTGTTCAATTGTTGTATTGTAGACTGTTTTCTATGACATGGAAACCCCATTTGTAACCAATGAGGAAGCTTACTTGATGCTTGTGGAGAAAAATTATTTGAAGTAACCATATCCAATAGCCAAGAATCATCGAACTAGCAAGAGGTTGCTGAAAGCAGTTGTATTTGTAATCATTCTGCGGGATACCATTTCTTTCCCTTTTAAGGATGTGTATCAGTGTAGGATCCTGATACTTGGAAAAAAAAAAAAAGAAGCTTGTTTGGCATGTATGGCTTACTGGCATTTGGTTGGCTAAAGCTTGTTAGATTAGGTTCCAATGAGGCAGGTGAACTCATGATCTGTTTAATCTAAAAAGAAAAGTTAGTTGGTCTTTTCCTTTTTTTTTTTTTTTTAAGAATAAACAAATTCAAATGTTCTGAAATATGGATTTTGACATAACCTTCAGGTTGCCAAAAAAAAAAGCATCTTTACATTGAACACAATTGATTCTTGTCAATAAAATTTTCACAGGCACCCAATTTTCTCTTCTATAAATCTGGCCAGTAGAAAGCTAGATTCCCCAAGTTTGAAATGAGATGTCTAATTAAAAAATTTTGAGTAGTAACATTTTTATTGATTAAGCAACTAGATGCACCCACAAACTCTGAATGACTTAAATTAACATATGTATATATATATTAACAAGTGTTGATTGCAAAAATAAATATAAAGAGATGCAACATCTAATTGCAATGGAGACAGATGATCCCCTTGAATTATTGCAACATCCCCAGGAGTATTGGAACAAGGCTTCCATGTTCCATTTGACTATTGTTTTATTTATTACTTTATAGGTGTTGTTTCTTGTACAACTTGCCAAAAGAGTTCTCCAATTTTAATAAAAATAAATGAATTGATTTCCAAATATAATATTTATAATTTCCTAACACAATCATTTTATTTCGTTTTCAATTGTGTAATTTAACAGTGTAATTTTTGCTGCAAATCTTCAAGTTGTTCATCCAGCTAACCTGCATCATTTTTTTTTAATTTCACATATAAATATCTAAGTTTTTTGTTGACCCCCCAGGCCATTGGAATAATGTATTGATAAGATCAAACAATACCAATATATATATTAACCTTGATGTGCTCATTACTGGCAAGACCCGTATTGTGTCAGTTGATTATTTGCTTCTTTAATTATTAGTTGACAAAAATAAAAACTATTTCTTTATTTTTTGATGAATTTTGTACGTTAATTTAAATTATTTTTTAAAAAACAAAATAAGAAGTGTACTGATTTTGATATATTCAAAAATAATTTTTTTCTTTTCAGTCAGAATCACTAGTGTTTATAACTCTTTGAATTTTAACTAATTCAGTTCAATTCAGATAGGACCGCAGCGATAATAAAAAACTACTGACAACTATTGAACGTAACAACTATTGATTCAGTTCAATTCAAATAAGATTACAAAGACAATAAAAGTCTCCTAATAATAATTTAACATAACAACTCGAAAACGTTATTTAAACGAGATAAATCCTTATCAGTTGATCCTAAAGATTATTGGTATATTTAAAATTAAATTTTAAAATTTTTTTTTTTTAAAAAAATAATAATGACAATAATAGTAAGTATTTCTAATTATAATTTTCTTTATGAGCCCATAAATAACTATATGATTTATTATATCCATTTTGTCCTACCAAAGAGGGAAATGAATATGTATACATAATTATGAGATCACCAATAATGATTGACTTTTTTTTTTTAATATGTCTGCTAAAAAGGTTGTTCCATTTTTATTATGTTTTATTGACGTAGTCAAGCACTATAAAAAATTATAGCACTATATAAAGTTATTGTCACTTTATTATAAAAATTTAAATATTTTCATTTTAATTATAGCCGACTTCCCAATTGTGTATATATGTAAATGTATATTTTTTACTTGACCTCTTGTATTATATCATCTAGTGCCCAAAATATGCATATAAATATATAGTTGATAGTGAAGTTATTTTTGGAGAAGGTTGATTGGCTAGAGATGATTCGGACCTCAATTCATGAAATATTTAAGCAATTTAATTACGTCAAAGGTGAAGTATAATTAACTTATATGATTATTGCATAAAATTCTTAATCTAGAGATTTAATTAGAATAAAGAGAGATTTATGGAATAAAGAAAATAAGCCTAGGAATAATAATATATATATATATATATAATGAGTGAAATTTGATGCTCTATCCCAGAAATTTGGATGAATGAGAATAAAATCAAAATATACTTTATATGATATGGCTAATAAGTCATATATCAACATGAATCTTCTTACTTTCAAAAATGGAATTAATGCAATTAGAAATAATTTAATTAATATTTTTATTTATAAGAAGCTCACAAAGGTTTCGAATTCTTATAATCATCATCCGTCAATAATGTCGTCTTTTACAGTGAATGTTAAAAGAATGGCTATCTATCCTGTTGTATAACTCATGGCCATTGCATTTCCATTATATAAAAATAAATAAATATAATAAAAAAGTAATAATTGAGTGATGCTTCATACATGTTTTAATCAATTTAATTCAATTATTTAACTGCCAACTTCCTACTAACATAGCACTCTTATAGAAGGAATCCCCCCACCCCTTCCTAAAAAA
>CATIWK010285486.1:0-11273 GCA_949634005.1 Mallotus japonicus
TTGTTCTATTGTTTTGGATGTTTTGAATGCAAGAAAACCTTTCTCTTCCTTAAGAAATTAGATTCTCAAGCTTGAACTTCTACTTCTTCTCCTTCTTTTCTCTTATTTTTGCTTTTTCTCTAAAGAACCTTTTTCTCCTTCTCTCCTTCCTGAGAAAAATATGGCCAACCCCCTCAAAAATATCAGCCCAAAACCTCTCTTAAACTTCCAACCACCTCCTTTTCTTCTTTTCCCAAACCCAAGGCTAATTCTCCACCTAGCATTTTTCATCATTGCCTTTCTTCTTTTCTCATCATTTCATGCCCCAAAAGTTTCATTTTTTCGTCCAAGTTGCAGAGATGAGATAAAAATAGGTCCATTTTTGTGTTAAAATGCAGCAATAAATAGCATTTAATGCTGCAAGGGACAAGTGTGAAGAGGCTCCGCCTCTCCGATGTCCAGGGTGAAGAGGTGTCGCCTCTTCAGTGAGGTGATCGCCTCTTCAACCCGGGCCTGGGCCTGAATTGAAGGGTTAATGGGCTTAGGCTTAGTGTTTGGGTTTTGGGCTAAGTATTTCGGGCTAAGTATTTCGGGCTTGTTGAATTGGGTTTAAAGATTTTGGGTTTAGTTTAAGCTCTTAAGTCCATTCAAGAGAAGATTCGGGTCTTCTTGCATTTGAAATTCGGACCACTCATCACTGAGCTTTCATTACGGGCCGATCACACCGAGGGTGTCCACATTATTACAATTTTAATAAATTTTCGATTTTAACAATTATACAACACTATTCCAATATTTTTATCTAAATAATAATCTAATTTTACAAACTTGATAGAGTTATAATATAGTAATTTATTACATTCTTTATGAATTTTCCATTTAAACACAATAATCTTTCAACATTTTTTACGTTAATATTTTTCATAATTAATTATTTTATAAAATTTATTAATTTTGATTTTAATTATTTATTTATTAAATTTAATATAGTAAGACTTATAAAATTATGTTATCTAATTTAATTTATATTAGGTAAAATATAAGTACACCCAATTAAAATAGAAAAAGTATATATATTTTTAACAAAATTACTACTAAAATTTTAATTAATTTAATTTTGTTAGAGCTAAAATAGAAGTTAACCTAATTAAAAATGAAAACATACTTTCAATTAAATTAAAATTATATTTTAATTAATTTAATTTTTATTAGAAATAAAATAGAAGTTAATTTAATTAGGATAAAAAATATACTTTTAATTAAATTAGAATTACATTTCAGTTAATTTAATTTTTATTAGTAAATGATCGATAATTTTTATATAATAATGAGTGAATAATTTTTTTTTTTAATTTCGTCAATCTCTTTCGTGTGTGTATATATATCTATATATAAGATGGGCCTAGCTAAACCGTACCCATTTTCTAGGCCAGTACTATTCTTAGCCGAAATAAATGGGGAAAATTAATTGAAGTGGTCGTTTATTAGATCGACTCGAATCACACAAATAAACGTTTTCATGTTAGGACTTTAAGACATTCTTTAATTTATGTCTCCAAGATTTGAAATTAGGCACCGCAAAAGGGACCCTTTGCATAACATGGAATTAAGTCTTATATTATCTTAGACAAACCACAATTAGTCACACAAGTTTATGTTAATTGTTTGAAGGAAAGAACATTAATACATGTCCAACATTAATGCTTCAGTGAGTTTGTGGAAAATGAGAGTTATCTCATTGTATTTCATGTTCCATGAAAAAAAGAGCAAAGAAAAGAAGATTTACAGTATAATAAGAGCAAAGAAAATCAGAAAATGAATATATAAACTAGGAAAAAAAACATCAGTGCTACTAAAGAGTGACAAAAGTTTTTTTTTTTTTTCTTTTTTTCTAAATAATGAAGAAATAATAGTAACTGGGTCGGGAGAAGTGTCCAAACTACGAGCAATGGATAGGTAATTAGTGAGATGGGCATATGAGCAATCTACTCTAGTCTAAAAGGAGTGAGCGATTGGGACGAGTGAATGAAGGGATGGGGATAAGAACTTCTCATATATTCCACCACACCAATAATGATTGACACAGAACCAACATACATATATATACAGTTATATTTTGAGGAACTTGTTGCCCATATCTCTTAATAATCCCACTCTTCCTCACCTACCGGACCCATCTCAATAATTAGTTTGCTACACAAAAAAACACAA
This sequence comes from Mallotus japonicus, assembly GCA_949634005.1. Classification (NCBI taxonomy): domain Eukaryota; kingdom Viridiplantae; phylum Streptophyta; class Magnoliopsida; order Malpighiales; family Euphorbiaceae; genus Mallotus; species Mallotus japonicus. The sequence goes on from CATIWK010285486.1 coordinate 2,191, forward strand.
AAAAATTTAAACAATAAAAGCCAAACACTCCTATGGCAATGCTAATTCCTCTCCATAGATCATAGTGTCTAGCTAGAGCTTTTATGGAGGATATATATATTTTAGAATTTTCCATTTGCAGTCATCTTGTCAGTGAATCACTTCGTAACTGTAATCTCTGGTCACCAACAGTTCAATTCAATCTATATGTAATTTTTAACACTTCCCTGAAATTCATGTCAAACTAAAATTTAAGAATTGTTGTGGGGTATTAGCAGTGAGACAAATTTGAAAACCCTGATTCAAACTCATGATCTTACATATTTAGAGACGATTCTAACATCAAATAAGTCAAAAATTCATAGGTTTTTAATTAACAACCTTATCATAAAAGAGCTGACATAACTAATCTTGTTTGATACTAAAAATCTATTAGTTAAAAAAATTTGAAATGATAGAACACTCGTGCAATATAAAAGAACTGTTCAATCTAAAAAGCCAAATTCACACGTGAGGATAAAAGGAAATATAGTTTTAATCTGTAAAACAACCTGCATCTAATGTGGTTTTTTTTTATTGAAAATAGCATCTAATGTGGTTAAACACTGACAATCAGCAATGGCAAATAAAACTTATATTATAGCCGAAATTTTATTTATTCAGCCCTACTACTCGGATCACTCAATTTTACTCGTATGACGAAATCCTAAGTGGGATCTACAAAGGCAAAGCTCCCCCACCATATATGAAAAGATTAAAGAATGTACAGCCACAACACTTAAAACAGAAACAGTAAAAGCCAATGAAGCTTGGTTGGGTTGGTTAAGGCCTTACCAAGTGGAGGCACCCATGACCAAGAGGTCATTGATTGAATTCCCCGGATATGTAAATCATGGCTCTGATTCATGATGTACTATTGGGAATAATATCTCACACTATATATATATATATATATATATAGAAAAAAAAACAAAAACAGTAAAAAGCAACCAAACTGCAATACAAACATTTTTGCACAAAATACAAGGAGCATATAAGACGAAACAACATAAGAATAAGATGTGGGGAGTAGAGCCATCCATTATTTGGAGCTACCTTAAAAGCTATTTTATGATGGTATGATTATACATGAAAATGGGATATAGTCCACATGCATATGCTAAACGACCCCTAATAATAATAATAATAATAATAATAATAATAATAATAATAATAAGGGATGATGATATTTTTGGTGTCTCAATTTTTCTGTTTTTACTATTTAAATATCTAATTTTTTTTTTTTGCAATCAAGTGTCTGTACTTTTGAAAAACATACTAATGTAGTGTCTCCGACTTATTTTGATGCTGACTGGGTGCTCAGTCAGATCAAACAGAATCCACTTTTATCCCAATAATTAACCATATCATTTGCCACATGTGTTACATTATTTAAAGGATAAAATTACCCTTATTCAGTCACCCTTTTATGTCTGTCATGTCTGCTGCAGAAGTTACTGTTGAGGTTATTTTTGTCAATTCATAATATTTAATAAAGGTATTTTTATCCCTTAAATAATGCAATACACGTGGCACATGACATGACTAATAACTGGGATAAAATGGATCCAGTTTGATCTGACTCAGCACCCAGTCTGCCGAAGACACTATATTAGTATGTTTTTCAAAAGTTCAGACACTTGATTGAAAAAAAAAAAATTTAGACACTCAAATAGCAAAAACAGAAAAATTAAGACACCAAAAATGTCATTATACCTAATAATAATAAACTACACAGCTTATATATAGCTATATCCATTGCATAATAGGTTGTTTGACTTGGGAAATGTAATAAACTTTTCTCATGAAAATTGTCCCACGGAACATACGTGACCAGCACCACCAGCACCATCACCAAACAGCTCAAATAAAAATAAATCAACCAACTAAATGCATGATAGAAGCTTGTGAGGCCTACAACTTTCTTCCTTGCGATTATACTGTTTATATTACACTAACACATATGGCACAGAAGAAGCTTCTTCTTTCTTCTTCTTCTTCTTCCTTCTTCTCTTTACTCTATAAAAATTTTTCTAATTCTTTTCCTTTTCTTGGGATCCTCAGTTGAATTAACCTTATATGCCTATGTTGTATTTGTCTGGTCGTTTCAATCTTCTCATCACTTTGCTATTGGGCGATTAATACTATGATTCTTTATAGTGTTACCTACGTTTTCTCTTATGTTTTTACATTGATGAATCTAACCTTTCATTTTGAATAAGGTATGAAAAGAAGCAGATCTACATCTATACTATGTTGCACTTGGTAGTTCTGGCATGGACTTGATTTTTATTTTGAGCTATGTATAACGAAAACCAGAACTCCAAATCCAACACATTCCATAAGTGGTTTAAACGAAAGAATAAAAGAGCTGAAGCAAATCAGTTCAATGAAATTTCAGGTTCTAACTTTGTTTCTTTTTCTGCTTATTTTATTCTTTTCTTTTCTGGAATCATTCTTGGTTTGAATTGTCATGTTTATATTACAGATGAGAGTGAAGATGAAGTTGAAGATGATGATGTTTATGTCCGGTCAATGGAGTTTGATCCATGCATTTCAACGAATGAGCTAAGGTGAGGACATACATGCATCTTTTCTTTGCAAATTACAAACCAAAAATTAGATAAATTCTTGCTTCACTAGTAGTTAAACTATATCACTAACAAGTCAATCTACATATTTCAGAATATTTGTAGGTACCTGGAATGTTGCTGGAAGATCTCCAGTAGGAAGTCTAGCAGTAGATTTGGACGAGTGGTTAAATCTCAAGGATGCAGCTGATATGTATGTTCTCGGGTATGTATAAACTTGAAGCCAGGATGTTTATGAAACCCTCTAGAATTGCCAATTGACAATTAAGCTTTTTTCCACCTGCAGATTTCAAGAAATTGTACCGTTAAAAACTAGAAATGTTATAGGAGCAGAAGACCCAAAAGAAGCAACAAATTGGAACATGCTTATAGGAAAAACTCTAAATGATAAATATGGGTGCCCATGGTTGACTCCCATGATTAAACCAATCTCAAGCGACAACTACCAGTACATGAAGGTCTCTGATTCAGCAAGGAGAACAAGTTTTAATGGCTATTCTGGAATCCAAATACGAGAGAAGTTTGGGACGCAGCACGATGGCTTATATGGGGGCAGCAAGTACAAGCTAATGGCGAGCAAGAAAATGGTTGGAGTATTTATAAGTGTATGGATGAAGAAAGAATTGCTGAGAAAACACTGCATTTCAAATGTGAAAGTTTGTTCAGTTGCTTGTGGCATCATGGGTTATTTGGGGAACAAAGGTTCAGTTTCGGTTAGCATGTCTATTGAAGGAACGAGTTTTTGCTTCATTGCTGCCCACTTAGCCTCTGGAGAGAAGAAGGGTGATGAAGGCAGAAGGAATCACCAAGTCTCAGAAATTTTTAGACGAACTACATTTCCTCGATCCCCTATAGATGATGATAATCCTCATCCTCTCACAATCTTAGGACATGAGTAAGTATTCCTCTCAACAAACAGCTTACCTGGCCTAAGATAAAAAAGAAAAAGAAAAGACTCGACTAGCAACCCAATTATTTAATCATTTAAAGATGGTAGTCAGCTTTGGTGATTTTTGTTCATTTGTAAGACATTTTGTTCAGTTTTTATCTGATACAAAAATAGAGATTATTTTTTGAAAACAGTGGTAGAATCTGATTTGTTGAGCTATAGGAGAACCAATTTTGTGAACTTTCTAATTTTCCTGCTCCCACACAAGCCACAAGGGTCTGTTATAAGAAAGATTGATATTATCAACAAGAAATCATCTCAGATCTAGGTTTCAGAATAATTTACATCTTTCAATGTGTAAACTCTAGCACCTGATTAAAATTCAATGAAATTCACACTTTTAGTTTCATTTTGAGTTCCACAGTATATTAGACACCCAAAATAAATGCTGTAAGAGAAGGATATGAAGGAATCTAAATTTTAATTATCTGGAGGTGGAGATTAAGAGCATGGCATGCCTATTAAATACAAAGTCAATCTTTAATGAAATAAAGGTCATGTTTTGTGCAGTCGGATATTCTGGTTCGGGGATCTCAACTATAGATTGTACTTGGAAGACAATCTAGCTAGAGATTTGATAAAGAAGAATGACTGGAAAGCACTGCAAGAGTTTGATCAGCTTCGAAGAGAACTAGAAGATGGTGGAGTATTTCAAGGTTGGAGAGAGGGAAACATAAAATTTGCACCTACATACAAGTATTCTTCATCAAATTGTAATCGGTACTCAGGTGGCCTGCCAAGCAGAACAGGAGAAAAACAAAGAACTCCAGCATGGTATGTCCTAATATTATACGGTTCTTATCATCGTTGACCACAATAGAGCCAACCTGAATCATTTTTCAGCATTAACTAAATACTTTGTCTTTAAATTGTAGATTGCACAAGTACCTTATGTGTGAATCTGGTGGCAGGTGTGACAGAATTTTATGGTATGGAAAAGGAGTGAAGCAACTTTCCTATTTTCGCAGTGAAAGTAAATTCTCTGATCACCGTCCTGTTTCTGCTCTATTTTCTATCCCAGTAGAAATTATGAAGCTTCCAAATGCTAAAGTTGTTCCAATGCAGACCATTCTCCCCACCATAACACCACCAGGGGAAAAGGTGAGTTCTGGAACTCTTTGTTATATTATTATATTCTGAGACTTTCTATTAGACTACACAAATCCTAAAATATGAATGGAGTGTATCCGTGAACTCAAAGCCATGATAATAAAATATCGATAAAATGGTCACTTTCAGGAGCCAAGCAACATTAACCAAGAATCCAAATCAACGCTGTTATCACTAATGGCAAAAGATAAAGAAGCATCACCTACGAACATGCAAAATTTATAGCTGAAACAGAGAATAGGATGTGCAGCCAAGCCTTTGGAGTTTGGATTATTATGATGCTGCAGAATGGCCTTCTGAAGATATACTATTTTCCAAAAATCTTCTCTCCTTCAGTTCTTTTCACCCCTTGGTTTGGGTTCCAACATGCAATATTTATTAAGTTCTTATAAATTAAAGAAAATTGACTAGATGAATGTAATCAGCGTTCATTACTAACTAAATTCTTTATGACTTTCAATCAAGACGAATTTCAACAGCAAGTTTATTTATTAAAATGTTAAACAAGCCATTTTGATTTTTTGAAATATTGCTAGAAGCATACTGATTCTGAAGGCCAAAATCAGTTTAAGACAGTTTCCACAATATGATAAAACTAAATCATTGGAACATTAGAACTCATAAATGTAGCCCCCTAGTGTAATTGAGGTCATCCAATGTCAAGATATGTGCTGCAAACACTATGATCCTCAAGTGCGATTGTGCAGTACAGATTTGATTAAACCAATTCTTAAAATGAAGTAATAGCATTTAAAATACTTACAAGAGGTCAATTTGCCCCATTTTCCTGAAAAATTCCACCCAGGGATTCCACATTATCTGTATGACAACTGGGACAAGCACATCTCTTCTGTAGCTCCTCACCGAGAGCACCACAAGTCTGTTCCAGCTCAGAAGTCTGCTTGTTTCCAGTCAAAGAAATCTTTGGCAGTGGTCAAAACCTATGTTACTTGAAGAAGAAAAAATAGTAATCACTAAAGCCAGAATCACAGTCCAATTCTGTTGTTATTTTCTTGCCCAGACATCAATTAGGTACGAACAAGTTCAGGCCAAAACACTTTTTGATGGCTTAGATATAGATGGTCCAAGTTTGCAAAATATTTTTATTATTAGCTAGTTATATGGCTTCAAAAGCTCTTTTTCACCCTAACAGCTCTTTTGAAAGGGGAGATCATTTAATGGATAAAATTTTAGCCGTAACAAAAATTGTACAAGCTGGGGCCTTCCTTTCTCCACATCCCCTTTCTCTTTTTTCTTCTACTCCATCCATTAAAGTATCAGGAAAATCATGACCATTCAACTGGACCAATATAATGTTATCAAGGATATCTAGTCAAATCCTGCAGTGCTTTTGTTTCTTTCATTATCACACCCACCAAAGAAACCTTCCTCTGAAGATCAATGTATTCCTGCTGGACCTGCAAGAGCCCATATATTGTTTTCAAAGAAAACAATGTGTCGTTCTACAATCAGGAAACTACTAAGCCTTGTACCTGCTTTTGAATAATCTCCTCTGCTAGATATTCTTGTTCCTCTTTAGTTGTTTGAGAAAGGAATTGGAAAAGCATATCCGCAAGAATTTTTGAATCATCTTCAACTGTGTGGTCAGCTTCTGAAATGAATATGCAGAGTCCAGGATAAGTACAAGCAGAGGAAACAAACAACAGAATATATCTGCAAAAAAAAAAAAAAGTACTTTGATCCTGACAGGTGAAAATGGCAAAGAGAACTGCTGATTTTTAGATATCAGTTATCAGTGCATATAAATTTCTTTTCAACTTTGCAACAATTCAAGTTCAATTATTGATTCAACATAGTTCAAAAGTTAAATTGATTCATGGCAACTATTGTAATCATGAACTGCTGAAGTTATTCAATTCAAACAACAATCTGGATAATAATTCTTGGTTAAACAAGGAATGGGGTTAATTACTTGTGATTCTTGAAAATTTTAAAATTCTATGATTAGCAGTTATTACATGTAAACATAATTGTTACAAATCATATGCTTTTTTAAATTGAAACCTTCACGGAACATTTCAAAAAAAATAAAAAAATAAACAGATATATCCATGAAAAAATAAACACCAAAATGATAGCGTGAACAGGCTAAATCACTATTGGTATTATTTTAGACAGGTCATCACCTGCTGCAGTTCTAATGCCATTCTCTTTCTGCAAGTTGAATGCTGTATTCTCCTGGAATCTCCTGTATCAGCATATGAGTTATCAAGCTCTAGAATGCACATTAAAAATCCAACATAGCACTCTGATGGCAATGGTTCAACATCAATGGAAGAGATAACAAATATATTAATCTGCTCTGAGAACATCTGACCAGATCAGCAAAGCTATTTTTCATATGGCATAATATACTTGGTGGCAAAACACGGAAGAAGTCAGGGGAGCAAAATCTACAAGTGGCTCTCCTTTTCTATGTTTCCTGATATCCATATGGCATTCCCTCTCAAATGGGTAGCTAGGGCAATTTCCTGACCCTTTATGTGATGTAAAGGAATAATTCTACCACCTCTATTGCCCTCTAAAGATATTTCTACGTCCATATTCACATTTTTTATATGATGAAAGCACCACCAGAACCATGAAGTGGATGTGCTCTTACTTTTTCCTCAATCATTTGCTAGCATGACAAAAAAAAATGTGGTAAAATATTTACGCAAGGACCAGGAGTTCAAATGAAATTAAAATACCACTTTAGGCCTCTATTTCATCACAAAAAGAACAAGACATCCAAGCAAGGACAGAAACTAACAAGAAAATTGGCAGCACCTTGAAAGGTAAAACCAAGAAGAAATAATAAGACATGTAAACCTTAATTAAGATTCATAGATACAACTAACTTGGCTTTTCACGTCTTATACAAAAAGGGAAATTTGTCAGAGCATATTTAGCCTCGCCTTTTTAATTTAAGTATGAACCAAAACATCAGTTTAAGCAACATTAATAGTAAAGGGAATTTGATATCGTTGCTCTGGATCCAAATGCCAAGATATTTTTATATGATAAGAAATAAAAATACGATGTTCAAAATCTTTAGAATCCAAATCGCCAAGTATCAGACCTGCAGGGATGAAACAATAGGTCCGTGATGGATGAAAATTCTTGCACAAATGTTGTAAATTCTGCCTTATACTTGAGAATGGAGAAGTAATAGCTCAAAAGAGCCTGAGCACTTGTAAGTTAAAAATATAAGTACAGGGCAAATGTATGTAAGCTACATTCAAACTTTGAGTTAATTTGTCAGACACATCACCAGCCAATATGTATGTGAAGTTAGTGCACAAGGATTTAGGGTAATGCTACATACATTTAACTATATTACTTGTCTATCCTTTTGTCTTTTCATATTAAGAAAATTTTCAATTTGAGTTAGTACAGTATCCTTGAAATGTGATGAATGATTTTCTAAAATAATAATAATAACCATCATCATCAGAAATGGCATTACAGATAATTGTAACTAAATTAAGAGGTAGAGAGAATTTTTATATTTTGGCACAAATTTGGAGTCCTAAAAGAGGTTGCAAAGAAGTTTCAGTATTTAGAGATTTTGCACACAAAAGAAGAATTGAAAAAAAAAATCATCGACGAACATTATTGCAGTTGACAAAAAATTGTATAATATCAAACCGCTAGTGGAAATTTTATTCTATAAATGAAATTAACTTTGCTACTTAATTGAACGTGGATGCAATTAAACCTGACTCAAGATGATTCAGGATTGATTTGATGATTATGTTACATAATTCATGTTCTGATTTAGGTATTTGTTTTTAAGGCCTATTACCCAAAGCTCCTCCACTGAGTACACCATCTGTCTCAAAATCACTCATACACTGTTCTTCTACTTCTTCTAAACTCAGGCACTAGATCAAATCAATCAGGAAGGTATTATCACCTTCCAAAAAGAAATTATTCTGGCTATCTGGATGTTGTTCGGAGCACCATTTACTTATTTATGCATCAAGCAGCTATATGCATGCTTCCAAATACGATCATGGAGACAAACAAACAAAAAATGTAGAATTGACACGTGTGCAAGTGACACAAACCTTATCCTGGTGCTAAGCTCAACCATCTGATCAATAAATGCATCTCTGCACATATATAAAAGAAACAGCAATTAAAAACTATTTTCGTAGGCTTAAATTTTGACCGAACAATTGATTAAGCTATATAGAGATAACAGTTATTTACCGCGAGACTCTTTCTTCATTCTTTTACATAATCAGGTAATTACAACAAGTTTCAAAAGAAGAATTAGCAACAGAACAGATATAAAGCATTATTAAACCAAAATAAAAATTCTCAATTTTAGCAAAAAGAATATACATCACCTTTAGACCTTCAACTTCCAATCCAATAGAGGCTATTTCATGTTGAATCTGAGAAAT
>CATIWK010285500.1:0-10791 GCA_949634005.1 Mallotus japonicus
AAATACTATTTATTAGATTCATTTTTTAAGATCAGACACCATTTGCACGCGTAATTCAAGAAATCACATGAGTATATATAGAAAATCAAGGATTAACATAAGAAGAAAATTACAGTACTTCCAATTGACAATAATAACAAATTTACGATAAGGTAGAGACAACAGTATATATATCATCTATAAAGTCATATAATGCTAATAGTAATAATAATAAAAAAAAGAAATAAAAAATTAATTAATTAATAAAGTAGTATTAATTAACTCAATATTAATACTACTACTTGATAAAGTTTTAGGTACAATAAAATAAAAATAGACTCACCTAACTTAATATTTACTGACCAAAAATCCATGTAAAATTATTATTACATACGTTCACGGGCGTCTTCAAAATATCGTGACTTCATTTTAAAATATTACAGACTATGCATAACATATCGTAATTAAACCTAAACATATCACAACTTTTTTCAAAATATCACGAATGAAGATTTTTTTATGAAAATATCATGATAAATTCAATTTATCGTCCAATCCGATCGCGCTACATCACCAAGTGCTAGCTTAACTTAGCTTTTATATATATATATAATTGTGTTTTGCTTAGAGAATAAGATAATGTGTGCGTATTTTTTGAAAAAACAAAATACAAGAAAGAAAAATTGGTTTATTTTCACATTAATTAATCCATTTTACAAAATAATAAACTGAAAAGCAAACCCAATAACTAAACCAATGTCTTTCCAAGACAACATTATTGCAATTAAAGGTTCATAATTTTTTAATGTTTGAGATCAATTTGTATAGGTTGTGCCAGTTTATTTTATTTATATTCAGACAGACAGGTACTATAAAAATGTTTTAAATGAAGAAATGAGAAGAAAAACAGTTGAAGCTTATCTCAAGCTGAGCTGAACCAACATCTGCCTTAAAACAGCTGTTTAGTACCAAACATGTTTTGAAACTTTAGGTTTAGAATCCAAAGACTCAACCTCCTTGGAAAACTAGCTTTAGCAGATTATAATATTAGTACTAATCATATCTCAAGTCCCCAGAAACAGAATTAGTAGTAATACCACGTGATCAATCACATGACCCTATTTCATGTTTTTCCTAATACCACCCCATCCCTGGTTACAATCTTTTTAACTATCAATAGTTCTCGTATCAACTGTTAAATGTTTGTTCTCATTAATGATATTTCAAATTCGAATTATAGTAAATATAGTAAGTATAATTGTATTAAATTAATTGTTAGAAAATTTTCTTATTAATAGGGAAATCATATAACCTAAACTTCGATGGACTACACAAGATGAGACAGTTCTCCCCTTCAAATCAACGACTGCATCTCAAAATACTCTTGGAAAAGAGTTACCACTTGACTACGATTTTTATAGCATTTCTGATACTGCTGAAATCAAATTAATTATAATTAGAGTATGCTAACTCTGAATATTGGTGATATAAAAAAAAATTCTTGGTCATAACACAGATACATACAGACTTTGTTACAGTCAAAGTAGAGCACATGATCCCACTGTCATCAGATCCCAATTTAGATGTTTACTATTCTGCTAGAACTGTCACGTTTAGGCATATAAAAAAATCTCAACTATTTATACTACAAGCTTCTTACACTTTTAACAGTTCAAGCAAACTTGGAGTGTGTTAGCATTCACATAAAGAGAACTTGATCAAAATGAAAGCATACTCTATAGCATTAGCTGCTCTTGCTCTTCTGCTTTCTGTGATTCTTTCTGGCTCAGCAAGTAGGACTCAAGCGGAGGGCCGTCCAGTGCCTCGAGGGCCTGCCTCATCAGTGTCAACTTCACAAGGTTTCAGGGATTTACAGGTGAATGACAAGAATACATTCAAGCAGGTTGATTCCAGCTTCAGAAGAATACCTCCAAGCACTTCAAATCCTACACAGAATAAGTAAACACTTTGTGCCAACAGTTTCAAGCCTTTCCTACCATTGGCAGGCTTCTTTTAGTTTAACTCAGATACTGTGTTTTTGTTCCAGGTGCAAGCCACCATTAGATCGCTGAGGGGATACAAAAGACAGTAGGTTCAGAGTCATTGCAACATCACCTTTCTTTTCTTCTTTCCCCTCCTTTTTGTTCGTCAATTCATTCTCTACTGTAATTGTTGCCGGTGTAGTGTAGTGTAGCGTTTCACAGTTATTGTAACAGCAGTTCATAACGCATTACTACAGATGAGTTCTCATATAAAATGTAGACTTTCCAGTTTTTTTATGTAAAGTTTACAATAATTTCCATTTTCTTTTAAAAGGATACGTTGTACACAAGTTCCAGCCTAAACAAAATATAAACAATCTGCAAGAACAGGAAAAAAAAAAAAACTGAAAACAGCCAAAAGGCATATGCTATGCTACACTTGAGAACAAAATTGCCATGTGTGTTCTGCAAAGCTCAACTGAGATATTCAAAATTTAAAGTGAAAAATCAAAGAATTCACATCATACTCTTGGTTTCTTTGAAGATTTTGACAGCTTATCCTTTCTGTGTCGCTTCTTCCCCTTCATATCACCAGAAAGGAATGGTTTCTGGTTCATGCCTTCCGTAGATTTCTTTGATGTTCCAGCAGCTTCAGAACCAGTATGACCCCTTTTGGAATAGTTATCAGAGGCTAAATGATGGTCAATCTCTTCCCTCATTTTTTTCAAGTCTTCTGAGTGTGATGTATTCTTGGAAGTATCAGAAAGGAAGGAGTCCCTTTTTGATGACTTGTTTTCACTAGAACTGAATGCATTGTAAAACTTTTCGTAAGTAGATTGTTTTGATGCTTGGTTGGACCTCCACTGATCAGGCCGGTTAGCAAACCTGTTGCAGTAAACAAACAACGTATAAAGTTCTGATAAAACAGCAAACTGCCAAATTCCAAAATTAAGCGAAAAAAGCTAAATGTTCCATGACCAACAATTTGCATTTCAAATAGTATGTGACATTGGGTCAGGCCATATCCAGGAACAATAATACGATGGAAAGAATTCAAACAAGAACCAGATGCATTGGTCATGATGTGCTAAGCAACAACGGATCATGCAGCTTACCTGTCAATATCTAGTTTCCTCAAGAGATAAGGGCCTTGCTTTGTCTTGGATAATTCATTTTGCACTGCTAACAAGTCTGATGCTATGGCCTCCTTTAGGGACAAACTACTGGCAGAAAAGCACTTTTCGATGGTAAATGAGCCAGATGAATGCATTGCAAGCTCTCCGAAATTTCCTCGTAGCCTTCAGAAGTTAAAAGCAATCCACAGTTGTCAGAATAACAATTTGAAGTAAACAAGCAAGCAAATTTTGAAATCCAAGACATTCAAACTGTTCCGAACTACAGTTTCATGTTGTAATCCAAAAGGTTGGATTGATCTCCACACACTTCAGAGCCCAGAACAACGCACAAAACCCAGATTATAGAATTCCTTCACAGAAGGAAAAAGCTCAAGCTCTCTCTCTCTCTCTCACTCACTCTACATGCATGCACTCACACAAGTTCCATAAAAGACCATGTAATAATAATGTCAGAAATAAAATTCAACCTTGGTAGAGATTAGAACTTCTGAAAGCAAATTCTTAGGCTATTTTTGAAACCAAAAATAAAAAAGATAACCACAACGTAAAAGCTACCGAGCATTGTAGCATGACGTACTTTGCGATTAATTTGTGCTTCTGTTTTGAGGAAGCATTCGATCCAAGAAAAACTTCAATAACACGTGCTCCTCCAGGATCTTTTGCAGTTTGAAGGATGTGGTCCACTTCCATGGATACAAGACTAGTAATGAAAGGCTGAATGAGTCCCTGTCAAACATAAGCAGAAAATATGTAATGTTCATGCGAGAAGCTAGAAGAGTGCAACATAATCTACCATATGCCAGTTAATTTAAACACTATGGAGATTCCTGACATGTTGCAATTAATTGAGGAAAACACAGATAACAATTGCAGTGTCTTGCTCTCACACAGCCAATAGTGATGGCAATATCCTACTTCTACATGTACACGCAGTCATGCATGTACATACAACTCAACTCAGCTTAACTAAGCCTTGGTCCTAAACTAGCTGAGGACAATTCTGCATGTAAGTATCAGGTATAGAATTACCCAAAGCAACTGAACCACATTCATAGCACCTGTCTGCAATATGGCCATCAAATTGCTGCCATAGATATAAATGAAGAGGAAATAAATACAAATGCGTTAAAGGAAACATACACTTTGAAATCTAAAAATTGCTTGGAGAATCAGGGATCCCATGACATGCATCTTAACACCATTTGGCCAGTTCCAATTGGACTTGTCCTCAGAGGCAAAGTAACTTTCAAGAAATAGTATCCGAGCAACAATGCATTTCGGAGACCCATTTGGTGAGCATACAGCAGCAGCAAGGGCCTGGCAGCACTGTCAAACAAGCAATAAAAGATTAACCCTAGGTGGAATGATGATTTGTCAAACTTGAAAAGAGTTCTTCTTTAACTAACAAACCTTATGCTCATAGGTATGAAGCCTTTGACTTGCTGCAATAAGTGACGCAATAACTCCTGACCTCCCCATTTCAAGAAGATCCCTAAATTTTGGACCAAGTTCCTCCCAGATCAGCTCCATCTATTAATCAAAATGTGGGAAAATGCTCCATCAACAACAAGCTACACAAAAAATATTTACTACAGATTGTAGGTAATACATATATCATTGTTAATAATATAATGGAATAAATAAATTCCTATAATTTTAACAAGTGAAAGAAAGAACTCTCCCTGTATTCTAACATTCTAAGCCAGTCAATAACATCCTAATTTGAACTATTGCAAAAGATAAGGAAAGGACTAACGATTTTTCAAGGATAGCATTAAAACACATACTTGCTCTTTAGTTCGTGCATGAGAAACTAATGCTTGAATGACAAAGTTGCCACAATGATGGGATGATAGCTCAAATAGTGAATTCCTGAAAACTTTTGTGAACATATCATCATACAAGCTTTCAGGGGCCACTCCCAAGATTACCTGCAGCGTTGCAGAAAATTCAAATAATGACAGTTTAAGAATAAGTGTCATCTACAAACTAATAGCATAATACAGATATTGAGAACATTATTTGCAATTTATGGAGTAAGTCTCATTAAGTAAGCATCTATGTGCTGTCATGATTCATGAACCTATAATGGAGCAGAGTTAGAAAACTGATATGTTGTATTGTTGTTGGACCATTGCTGAGATTCAGATCTATGGATTGACGATCTTAGTTATAGTATATTAGCCATGGGATTAGTTTAGTAGGTAGACTAATAGCCGTTAGAACAATTGGGTTTATAGTTGATTGAGATTGTGAATTATAGATATTAAAAGCACGAGTGTAATCAATATGTTGATGAATAATAAAAATTCTGTTGCTCTTATATCCAATTCTTCTCTAATGTTCTTCTCTTTTCCCATCCAGTTTCTTCTCTTTTCTCAACCTTTTCTTGCCTACCAAACGTTAGTTGCGGTTTGAACTACCATGTCCATAACATACACCCTTCCACAACCCATTTATAACCATTATGGCAGCAAGGAAAGCATGAATGAGGACAAAGTATAGTACTATGTGTCACAACAATGCAGATGTTACCCTTTAATAATTACTAACAAAGCTAAAATAAGAGATTATTGTGGTCAACATCACCTGCCTCAAATAATAATGTTCCTTCTCTTATAATTAAAAAAAAATGAGAAGATTGTCTCTCAAAAACAGCAGAAACTGAATGTAAATAATAGAAAAGTCAATTTCGTGTGGAGATTTTGTCACATAATAAAAATATGCTTAAGCTATTCAGGAAACAGAACAGCATCCATATTGAATCTAAATTTGTAGTATAGTAGTTTTGTAAAAAGAAAAAAAAAAAAAAAGGAAAAGTGTGTATCATTTGATATCATACTTGATTGTAAGTATGAATCTTCAGAATATGGCAACAATTATGCACCTAAACAAGACATCAGGATGCAACAGCCAAAACAGGCCATAGTTAACGAGAATGCATGTTGCATGCACAACATATTGAATGAATAACATAGATAAAATAGAACGATATGTTTCTTACCTCCATTAAGCGGCTGTATGCAGTTTCTTTCATCAATTCTCGAATTTCACCAACTGCTGTCATTTCTATGAAGTTCTTTTCTGTTAAATTTTCTTCTTTGCACCCAAGTAAAATGGGAATTGTTCGCATCAATTCTTGACCTTCATGAGCTAATAACTTCAAAGCTGTCTGTGGAAAGTAAAATGTTACACATTTACAGTGACCTCTAATAGCATCATAAGAGGCTGGTATGAAACAATGACAAATATCAACAAAATCCACAAGAGAGGGAAATGAAGTGCCAAAAAAATGGGAAAATTGTCCCTTTGATGTAAGTGTAACTAATGGCCCCTCCCATAGAAAATATCTCAAGGTACCAGAAAAAGAAGGGGGGAAAAGACAAAAAAGTTGCAAGAGGAACAGTGTGTCTTTCTGAAGATAATGACAGAAATTTTCAGTGAAAAGGGGAAAATTGCACAAGCTCAATAAGAATTGGGTGAAGTATAGACTTCTTTGCTTCAGAAAATTAGTTGACAAATGGAGACAGACATCAATGGGCCAGACATAGCACCCAAGATTGTACATTGCAGCTTACTATTCTACAATGGCGCATTAGTAACTTTATACTCACATTCTGAAAACAGAATATATCAAGCTTCTCTACCCATGCTTACTATGTTTAAATATGGCACAAGATAAGAGATATAATAAGAGAAAAACGTCAAACATGCCTGCAAAACCAAACTGCTGTACTGATCGACTTGCAGGGTTTTAATGTCTTCACTGGTGCATTTCAACATTTCAGATACAAGAAACTTCAACAAATTGGGAAATCCCTGCTGGCGGCATACTGAGTCATTCCCAGCAGCCCGAGTTTCCTTGAGGTTCAGGCGCTCTGCCAGAATTGCTGATGACTTGGTTCCATGAAACTCTGGGGAATCCAATGGCACTCCCCCACAAAGACAAAGAAGACTTCGAAGAACATGAGATCCGTAACAGTTACACATCATATCAACAGGATTGGCAACAATTACCTGAAAGAGATTAAATAATGCTTATGAGAAAATTTAAAGGCAAATACAATGCAAAGTCATACTCTTCTTGAGCACACACCTTTTCTATTTGGTCCCTTGAATAAATAAATGAAAAAGACAGTTTTGCCTTAAATAAAAGGATGCAGAAAAGGCGACCTTCTCATAAAAATAAATTTTTTTCCAGGGTACCTTGCATATTGTAGTTAGAGTTTCTTCAATAACAGAATATGCTTCATTATCCTGAAGATGTGCAGCTAAAGACTTGAGAGCTGTCTCTGCAACATGAGAACCTGACCTATCCATTGCAATTAGGGGGAAGACCTTTCCACAGCTCCGAAGAAAATCACAAAGGTGGTCCACATCACAGCCCTCAAGTAGACTTTGCAAAGTATGGCTTATAATATAATCAGTTGCCAGTTCAAATTCTTTCCCTCTAGCTTCTTCAAGAGCATTACTACAAATAACCGATCTCTCTTCCAAGTCAACTCCACTACTTTCAAAAAGATTTGCAATCTCTGAAAAGTATTGCGTGGTTTCAGGATCAACCTGCTTCCTACAAATATTATTACAGTCACTGACATGCCCAGCTACTATCCAACATGGCAAATTACAATAACTACAATACATAGGAGCCTAAAACAGGTAATTAAAGCAGAAGTATGCAACCTTAAAACACAAAAATCAATGCAAGTCCTCTTAAACCAAAGCTGACAAGTTGCATTACCTGATAACTAATGGCTGCGGTTCTGATGCATTTTGATGCTTTAATGACTTTCTGGGCATTCCATCAGCTACTCGCCCCGATGCAGACACTGTTTTGTTAGAATTATCACCATCAAAACCAAAACTTTGTTTCTTAGCTTTCCTGCCCATACCCTTTTTCTTTCTACCTTGCTTATAATCATCACCACCCATTGCAGTATCTTCTACCAAATCACGACCTCTGGGTCTTCTTAATATTAAAGCTTTTGAACCAACAGAAACCATCCAAAATACAATTTTAATTGTATCCCGGTATCCCAATTCAATCACTGCAATTCAATTTCACAGCTTCAAAAAGAAAAAAAAAATCATTAAAAAAAGGAACTTTTCAAGTTAGAAACTTTTAAAGTTGCTGTCTTTAGAACTCCTTTGAAAATTTTAATTGAAATCAAATCAGTACAGCAATAAACCTTTGACCTTAAACCCTAACTCTAACTGATCAGAGAAGAGAGAAGAGAAGACAGTGACAAAAGGCCCATTAATTCTATTTGGGCTGTCTTTTTAGACCATTTCACTCTATTTGACATGGTAATGACCAAAAGTGAAATTCGGGCCTCATTGTATTCTGTCACTGTGATCGACCTCCCTTCGATATTGTGGAAGTATTAGCTTAAGCATAAGCATAAGCATCACAGGTAAAAGTATACAATGCTTTGATTAGCAGAAGATTGTCTCCAGGTGAAAATGCATTCTTGTTGTATTTCAGAAGTTTATGCAATGCCATTTGATTTATTGTTGATTTTGGATGTATATTTTGGTTTATTAAAAACATAAAGATATTAGAAAAGCATAGGAAGTGGCCAATTGTCAATAGTTTCATTCAAGGTTATTCAATTGACACTCCGAAATTGAAATTGGAATGGAGGGAACTAGAAATTGAATGAAAATTTCGACAAAGTATTTAGTTTACGAGAGAATGGAATTAAGGGATCGTTTGTTACTTTGTTTCATGAAAAATAAGAGTGAGAATTATTATCTGAATGAGTGATTTTGATTTCTAGCATTTGGATAATTAAAATTATCTATGAAAATGAGAATTGATTTCTCCATCATTGGGAATCGTCCATTGTAAGAAATAAATTCTCATTGTCATCGGAATCAAGTCAAATTAGTTATAAATTGGTCAAAATTTTAAATATAATCATATATTATTAAAATTTATGAAATGAAGTATATTTTTTAGGCAATGAAATAAAATATATAAATTAATAAAAATAATTATTTAATATATTTTTATATATAAATAATATTGATTATAATTTTCTTATAAAAATATTTTATAAGTTAATAATATTGACTGAAACGTTCCTAAAATAATAGTAACATTGGAATAGCAAATGGAAGGAATTCTGCATGATATCAAACAAATATGCAGATTTTGACTCATTCAATTTGTATGTTAATATTAAAAATCACAAATTTTATGTTGAAATCATTTTATAATGGAAGCAGACTATATCTATTTCATTGAACTATCCTTTTTTTTTTTTTTTTGAAAACTCCAAACAAAGCTTTATTAACTTCTCAAATCAAAAGCAAGAGTAGCACCCAGAAACGAAGGTGCATCCTGCCAGAAAAGAAGGGTTAGCATGGAAATGGGCCACCCTAGCTCAAGAGTGAGCATCACCGTTAGCTGACCGCTTTACAAAAGAGACCTGAACATTTGGTCTCAAACAACTAAGAGAAAAACAATATGAAATTATAGCACCAAATTCAGAAAATGTTGACAGCATTTGCATTAAACACGTCGTCAACCACCTTTGCATCCATTTCGATAATCACATTGGACAATTCCGAATCAACAATCCATTTCAACACAGTTCTCAAACCCAATGCTTCAGACACATCTGTAGAAAAGCAACCTTTAAAAACCTCTATACCACACCCCACAAATAGACCTAAAGAATCCTGGTGGCACCATCCAACTCCAATAGACTCAGAAGCAATATCAGTAGCAGTGTCAACATTAATCTTAGAAAATGTTGGTGGCGGAGGCGTCCAACGAACTAGACCTTGAACAGAAGTCGTCGCATCACTGCTAGCAAGTTTCCGACGTGCATTTTGCCAATCAGACAAAAACAAGCAAGCAGAACTAACAGCTACAAACGCATTAGCTGTTTTCCCTCTCCATAAAACTTCATTCCTCTCCCGCCAAATACACCATATGATCATACAAATTTTCTCCACATGAGTTGTATCATATTGCTTCAACATATGAAAGCACCCAAGAAGTAAAATCAGATACTTGCTCCTCTAATAAAAATATGCCTGATTTTGCCCAACACTCCCTAGCAAAATCACAATCAACAAAAGAGTGAAATAAATGTTCTCCAAACGCCCCACATAAAACACAAGTGTTATCCACAGATAAACCTTTCAAGCTCAATCTCTCTCGCGTTGGAAGACAGTTAGATAAGAGACGCCATATAAAACACTTAACCCTCTGAGGAATTTGCAAGCACCAAATATCACGCCACATATTCTGTGTAATTCCACAAGTGCCAAGAGGGGGGGTGAATTGGCTTTTTAAGCTAAGTGGGTAATTTTCATTTTTCACTCAAGACCCAACAAAAACAGAGTAAGAGCTGAATTAAACAAATGATAAGAGCAAGAAAAACACCAAGAATTTATAGAGGTTCGGCCCTTAAAGCCTACTCCTCTCCTCAACCACAAGTTGAGAGTTTCAATCCACGATCAATCTACTTTAAGGTGTAGAACAAACCCTTACAACCTTAACCAAGCTACCCAAGTGTTTTCCCAAGGCTCACACTCAAACCCAAGTGTTTTCAATGGCTCACACTCAAACCCACTTGCTAAGAACAATCCTCTTAGCTTACAAGTGATTAAAACCCTAACCCAACTCACTCAATCCCACTATTGAGCTATTGAATGAAGGAATTAAACACTCACCAACC
>CATIWK010285512.1:0-25549 GCA_949634005.1 Mallotus japonicus
AAAATTCTCATAAAAATAAATTAACTCTTAAATAATTTCTTAAAATAATGTCACACTTAAATAAATGAAAATAAAATTAACAATAATACCAAAGTTTAATATAATATCACAAAATAATCATAGTTATAATAAATAAAAAAAATTATTATTAACACTGCAAATCTCATAATTAACTTTTAAAATTTATAAAATAAATACAGGTCATTATAAAAAACAATCTCTTTGAATTGTTTGCTAATTATATGATTGTGTATGGACAAAGTGATCTCAGCCAATATGCTTCTAAATCATTTGATCTTAGCCAATCTATCTCTATTTTTACTTTTACTATTTCTGTAAAATATGTGTCGGTGTTGAAAGCAAGATTTAAGTGGCATAAAATAGAGAGCGATGTTGGTGGAAGTAAAAAGTTTGATCTTAATACTTACTTAACTGAGTCAATTTTAGAGGAAGAGAAGGATTTAGATATATTAAGATGATGGAAGTTAAATGCTAAAGGTTCCCTCTACTCTCTAGAATGGCTTTACTAGTTCTAAGTTTTGTCGTTGCTTCGAGATGTGCTTTTAACATCGATGGCAGAGTGCTTGATACATTTAGGAGTCTTTAACTCCTAAGATTGTAGAAGCTTTAATATACACCCAAAATTGGCTTACACTACTAAAAATAGGCAAAATAAAAATGGGTATTAGCGACAAAAATAATATGTTGCTAATTAACGATGAATTAGAGACGGGTAAAAGATACCGAACAAATATAGAGTTATTAGAGACAGATTGAACGAGGATAACCAAAACCATCTCTAAATTTTGGCAAGTGTCTGGCGCCACTACATTGATCACCTATTAGTAACAGATTTTCATTGTTAATTAACGATGGATTACATGCCATCATTAAATAGCGAAAACTTTTTTAATCCATCATAAAGGGGTTATTAGCTGAAAGATCCTGAAATTTAGTGACGGATTAGTCCGTCGCTGAATTTTAAGGTTGAAATTGCCCATTCCCTCTTTCAACATAACTAAAGAAGAAGCAAATTGAAAAAAACAATTTTTTCTTTTATGATGCAAGCACCAGAGCGATAGCCACCACTGCCAACTCACCCATTGCCACCACCGACGAAGACCTGCTACCACTGGACCACCACATCACTTCATCTGCCACCAAACCAAAAACACCAACACCAACACCACCACCCTTGACCAACCTCTCCAACACCTCCTATGTCCACCGCCGATCAGGTGTGTGTGTGTGTGTGTGTGTGTGTGTGTGTGTGTGTATGTGTGTGTGTATATAGTTGTTGTTTGTTTATTCTCGAGATGCTATAATTGGTGTAAGTTTGCACCAATTTGATTACTTTTTTTATTTCCTTTGTTACTTTGGATATTCCTTCTTTATCAACATTAGTTATTTGTTAAGTGCTTCTATTCTATAGCCTGGAAAGTTTCTTCATGTATTGGGTATTCTGCTTTTTCCTCTTACTGTAGATGCTGTTGATTTTTATATGCATTTGGGTCTCAAAGATTTTGATTAGATTAAGCTTTCTCACCTTACAGGATATAAGATTCTGCAACACGTTGTGGTGATAAAATTGACAATTTACTACTTACCTAATTATGCCTTTTATTTTTGTGGTTGCGAGATTGAAGAGTGGCAGTGATTGATTTGATTATGGAATATGATTTGGAGATTATTTAGTTGTTTGTGTGGTGTTGTTTTTAATTATTTTTTTATACAGAGCTGATATTGAAGCTTGGAGAGTTATGTGGAACAAAAGTTCTTTGGTAAAAGGCTTGATTCTGCTCCACCAAGAAAAGCATCAAGAGTTTGGCTTGAAATAAATAAAATAAATGGACACATAACAGAAGATTTTGGCACATATCATAGTTTAAAATTCATCGATCTCAGCTATAATGAGTTGCATGGAGAGCTATATCCAACAACAGGCACCCCCGAGCTTGGAAGGCATGGAGGTCAGTTGCACGTACTTGACTTGTCCAGAAATCATCTAGAGGGGAAGATTCTTAAAGAACTAGCTGCATTACAATCCCATCTATCGACATCCCAAAGTGCGACCTCTACCGATGCCATTGCGCTTGCTTACATTAGGACAACTTTTGCAATGTTGTTGTTTTAAAACAACTATGTACTTTTACATCATTAGTGAGTCTTCTTCGTTGTCAATTTCCAACAAAGGATTTAGATGCTCTGGTATTGATTATCGTTGAGGAATACAATCGAGCAGCAACACAAGCTCACCTAAGGGAGAAGAGTTTCGGTCGAAGGGAGAATATTTTTTTTTAGCTAAGGGAGAACAAAAAAAAAGGAATGATTTACGGTACCCTTTTTTGTATACCAAAACGGTGGGTTTTTTTTAATTTCTCCTTTTTTCTTTTAATTTCCAGTGTGTAATTAGCTGCACAGTCACCCATTCCACATCATCATTGACACAAGCAATTTCGACCGTTGGTAGATTTGCAACATATTGCAAAGTTCATATGTCAATTTGCAACCATTTTAAAAATTGGATAAATTTGCAAAAAGGGCATAAGTTGGTGGTGGATATATAAAAAAACCCTTAGATAAATAACGTGAAGTATATATTTAGAGAAATTGTTAGTTTTGTTAATTTAGTTAATTTTATGAATTTCTTGAATTTATATAAATAATGTGATGAGAAATAGTTAGCTTAGTTAATTTAGTGAATTTAGTTCATTTTGTGGATTTGGTGACTTGAGTTAAATAATTTGTGAATATATTTAGAGAATTTTGTTAGTTGAGTTAATATCATTAAATTTTCATGAAGTTAAGTACATCGAGGTTGTTTTCGTGCTTTAAAAAATGGTGATTTTAAATGCAACTTTGGCTCAATCAATGAGTTCAAACACACAGACATTGACAATAAATTTTGGTAGAAAATATCTCTACGAGAATCATGACAAGTTTGAGTGATATCGCGTAATTATTTCTTATTAAAGTTTACTGATGATGTCTTTGTATTTTGAATTTATTGATCATCTCGATCAATCAGTTCAAACACACAGTATTGATAATAATTTTTGGTAGGAAACATCTATATAAGAATTATGACAAGTTTGAGTAATATCGTAAAATTATTTCTTACCAAAGTTTATTGATGATGTTTGTATTTTTGAGTTAATTAATCATGTCAAACCTACATTCAAAGTTTTCATTATCCAAAATACACATAGCCTCAATGTATTAGAAACTTAAAATTTTTAATTTAATTTATATTTAAATTTTGGTTTGGTTGAAATTTACACTATGTGCAATACTATATAAGTGCTATGTGAATGTGAACACATGTGTGAAGAAGTTGGTAGTATAAGGCAGATTATTTGGGAGTAGTTTTTATTTACAGGTTTAAAGAAGTAACTTTTGAATTTTTGGCCTCTGTACAAGGTTTGGCACAACATAGTTACAAACAAAACTCTGCTGAAATTTTGTTGAATTTTGTGTTTTTTTAGTGTGGATATGGGTAGACATCGTCCATTATTTCCAGTAGCGTTAGCCACTGGACTATCATAACCACCACCGACTGCAGTCATTGCACCGTCACAGATACCACCCGCTCTACTTTTCAACGCGATTCATCCTGACACCCATCAACGATGATGTTCATTTGCTCATTACTCCTCCCCCTCGTTCTCAACCTTCTCAGCCTTCACATTACACTACTTCTCAATCCCCTATATAGCCTCTGTAGAGTCTGGTTATACTCTTATCCGAACATCGATCGGTGTCAGCAATGATAAATAAGTACCTATTTCTTAATAGTTTTGAAATATATGATATGATTCTTGTTCATTTATATTCTCACACAATATTAACATGTTTGTTTTTTTCTTAATAGATTCAGTTCGAATAGTTATTCTATGGTCACACTCTTATCTGAACACCAATCGGTGTCAGTAGTGTGTGTGTGTGTGTGTGTATGTCTATATATATATATATATATATATATATTATTTTATGTAATTATATTTAATATATCTTAATGCAATTAATAATTTACTTTATACAGAAGGCGTATCGGTGGTCTGAGTCTAAGGAGATGCGAACGAATCTACTGTCTATGGTGGAGTGTTTGTGAGACTCAGTACAACAAACGCTATATAGTTGGAGAAAAAAGGGTCAAGCCAGACAGCATTAAACAAGATATATGAGATAAGTGATAGGCCTATTGGCAGATGCCCAAGTGGAAAAAGAAGTCTACTATGACCAAAATGAACCATCTAAGTGAGACCGAAGGTCCAAACACCGATGTCACGAATCATACCAGTGGCTCCCATAGCATAGTCGACCATATCAAAGTGTTAGTAATTTAATTTCATAATGTTTATACTTTTTTGTTTTAATTTCATTCCCAATTTCTATTATCAGTTACTATCATGGAACTTTTTGTTTTAGACTTGAGAGTTAGAACGAAAGCCCATGGCTTGGGAGATCTTCAAAAGGACCCATACAAAGAAGGATAGGTTTTTTTATTGATAGCCGATCACGGAAACTTCATGTAAGTTAATTAAAATTTCAATATCAAATTATTTTTTTCAACCCGATATATATTTTTCTTTTCATTGGTTACAAATAAAATCACGGAGATAGTCGAGGTTGCGCCACAACCTACTGATGATGGGTTATAGCTACCTATAGTGGACATGACGAGTCTCTATCTCGAGACTGTAGGTGGCAAGAAGATGCAGCACATCTACGGCCTTAAATCATACGCTTATGCTCTTTACTACAACTCTTTGGGCAGCACCAGCACATCGGCACCTTGTGCTGTCCTAGCATTTGATGATTATGTACTTCATCTAGTTTAGCAGCAACTAGAGGAGAAGTGGATTCAGATGCTTCAGCATAAGTATGAGCAGGAGGATCGGTGTGAGAGAGAGTGGAGAGAGTTGGAGGCTGAGCATCAACGAGTTTCCACTGAGCTTGAGCGGTTAAAGCTGAAGCTGGAGCAAAAGCAGATGCATTGTATGTAGTGAGAGTGGAGGTCGATGATGAGGCATATGTAGGCCAACCTTCCCCTTGATGGATCATCAACATCTGGTGCTGTAGCAGATGATCCGATGGATGACAATCCTCCTCCGATTGATCCACCAACTTTGTAATTTCCATCAGTGATCATGTGTTTTTTTTTCGATTTATTTTTCATGTATTTAATTTGACGTACAATAACATTGTTTGATTATTATAAATATATATTTTTTAGTTATTTTTTTTCATCTAATAACTATTAAAAATAATATTTTAAAAAATAAATTTTGAATAATTAGTAAAGGATTATCCGTCGTTAATCCTTCACAAATTAAAGACAATTAACATATATTTCTGAACCAAAAATTAACGATGGATTATCTTCTGTCGTTAATGTTATCCCTCATGAATTCGTCATTAATCTTTGCGATGAATTATATATTTTGTCTCAAACCCTATTAGCAGCCATAAATTTAACTACCGACATTATCCGTCACTAATCTGTCGCTAATTTCTTTAATCGTCGCTAATTCTCAGCTTTATTGTAGTGTTAGATTAGGTAAATAAGTAAGCTCAGTTGAGGACGAAATTAATGAATTAGACAACTTTGAAAAGGGTAAATATTTTTATTTTTTATTATTTTATTTTTTTTCTACCTTTCAAATTTTTCTTTTGGACTTATTCCTTTCTTTCCCTCTTATTTGCTTTTTATTTTTTAGATATTCTACTTATGGGTGTTGGTCTTTCAATACTCGCAGCAGGTGCTATCTAACTTTATATTCAACAATAGGCAGTGGTAGTGTCAATACATGCACATACTGAAAGTAAAAACTTTCATCCATATTTGTTATTATATTTACTCTTCTGAATTTTTATAGATTCCATTTTCTTATATTTTTCAAATGACATTTTTCAAGCTTTAATGATGCTTTTACAAAATTTTGAGTCAAAGAAATATGCTTAGCTGCATTCTCTTAGGTGGCATATTCCTTAATGCAGCCCAAAATATTGTTGCATTCTTTTTGTGGTTTGATTAAAAAATTCTAAGCCTAATTTTTTTTTATAAATTCTTGTTTTTGACCCGGTTACTACATCTATTTGTTGATTTATGCTAGCTTGTTTGTTGATTACTACTTTTGTTATTATTCATAAAATACTAAGATTTGATGGATATGTGTGTCTATCATGTGCCTAACTTGTGTTATATTCATTTGGATCCTACTACATGCTGCCTAATGCCCGCTATATGCTACCTAATGTCTACTACATGCTGCCTAATGTCTGCTACATGCTTCCTACATTTTTTTATGGGAAAAGTACAACAAAATACCCTGTGGTTAGGCGCTTTTTCACTTAGAGGGTTGTGGTATTTTTCATAACATTTAAAGGTCTGTGGTTTGATTCTACTTGCATTTTGGTACCCTACTCAGTAATATTGTTAAAAATATATGATATAATATTAAAATAATTTGAATTTTTCATAGTAAAATTATTTACTAAGTACTATAGCTTTCAACTAACTAAAATAAATTCACAACAAATAAAAATAAGATGTATTTTTAATTTTATGATGAATAAAAAGAAATAATTTTTAAAATAAATTTGTAATATTTTTAAAAGAATCTAAATAGTTATATTGATGGTAAATCACATGTAAAACATTTATATTATTGAAAGGGAGCATTATATTAAAGTTTTATTTCAAAATAATGACGATGTTAGTTGATAGGACATTAAAGTGTTAGAAAACGAAACCACGTGCCTCTAAATATTACCAAATAAAAAAAATCACAAGCCTTTAAGTGAAAATGCGTCTAACCAAAAGGTACTTTTTTTTTACTTATCCCTTTTTTATTGCTTGCATAAGTTGCAGAAGTTTTTACTGCTTCTGTTAGTCATTACTTGTTGCTTCATTACCTCATTTTTGTTCATATCTCTTTCGCATTTACTTGGCTAGGGCAGTGATGATGCTTCCACCTTATTTCTGACTTATTTTTAAGATCATGTGTGCTGTATTTTTTGAGTTGCATTTATTTGTAGCAAAAAATGTGGCCATGTTCCTTAGATGACTTGAAAAACAAATTATGAGTCTCAACCAAGTTTTTATTATTTGATTTCTTTCACACTTAACCTATGGCTTGGTTTAATATTTCTTCAGGATTTTTTTTAATTTTTTTTCATGTTTTTGTAGGATCTGGATTGTTCTTTGTTGCTAGGTTCAAATCATTTTACCATTAACATTTCTTGATATGCATTTAGAGTTTTAAACACTTAGTTTTTTTGGATAATTGATTCTGTAATTTATAAATGTAAACCAACTTGAGATTATCGATAATTCAATCTATCGATTTTTAGTCTTTATTTGGTTCGGTTAGGCCCTACATTTTCTTCTTTTAAAATCGATCGATTTTTACCTTTCTTCACCCACTTTACTGCCAACCCATTCGATGCATACCCCTAATTCAAATTTTCTAAAGGGTGCATATTAATCCTCTTATTATATAGCTTTTTTTTTTCCTTTTTCCTTTGTTGTCTACATGGAAAAAAATTATACTATAAATCCACTATTCTATGAAAAAAATCTTAATTATACTAACAAACTAAACAATGGAGATGTGTTAAAAATAGTTACCACTGATCACTCATATTGTTCTTGACATTTGGAAAGAAAAATAATTTTTTACATGTATCATCATGAAGTTTTACCATTAATATTTTATCTACAATTATATGTAAAAATATTTTTCTACAAAAATTATGTAACTCGTAAAAATATAATAATTCTTTTACATGTTTAAACTAATAAATTATAGATAATTTATGGTTACATGTTCAAAAATATATTATACACAAAGTTTTAACCAAAATTTTCAAGTTTATGGTTACTTATTGTTTTTCAACTTTAACTGCTCCATCTTTCATATAATGCAGTTTCTTTTTTCTTTTCATTTTTACGCAGTTTGTTAGCTTCATTCATCTATACATGCTTTTGGCACCAAATAAGACATCTCAATACCTCCCAATCAATTATCTAGGATAAGACAAATCCATGGCATACATTATAGATTTTATATAGTTATCTAAGAATTAAGCAGTCAGAAGATGAATATAAAAATATGACCAAAAGGTAAGTCAATTTGTCGATTGCACGAGATAAAAGATTTCCGAACAATTGTGGGTGAATAAAAGGGCCAAATATAATGATAGGATATCAGGCTAGAGCAATAAATTGAATTCTTAATTCAGTCCTCATGTCAATTTGCATATAATGTATGGCCAATAGTGAATAAGGTAGGGTTGACTTGAAGATTTCAAAACATTTGTGTTATGAAAATTTTATAAAGGTTATGAACAAACATATGGTTATTTTCTACTTTGTTTATACTTTGTAAAACAAAGGCAAACAGAGTATTCAAACTTGATTATTGTCGGATTATTGTTGGGTTGTTGTTGTCATTATGATATGATAATGAGAATCTTTGGTTCTCATTATGTGACTGCTAATACATTTTTTAGTGAAATTTCTAATCTGCATTGTATGTTGACTGAGTGGAAGGAATCTAGTGATTATTATATTGTGTTAATGGGCATGAACATGAAAGTGAAATTCAACAAGTACTAGGGGGATCCTGAGAAAATGAATTTCTTGATATTTTTTTGCAAATATTTTGGATCCTAGAGATAAGTTGGAACATATTGAGTTTTTATTACCTTAAATGTATGGTGAAGTAGGAGGTTTCACCTTATTCTCTTTAGTGAAGTCTGCATTATTTGAGTTATTTGATGACTATGTTTCTTCATATAATCCTGTAAATGTGAGTGACAGTTAGTCACAAAGTAGAGGTTGAGAGTAGTCAATATGTGAGTGATTCATCTGGAAAATCAATGTCGGTGTTGAAAGCTAATTTCAAAAGGTATAAGATGGAGACTAGTAGTAGTAGAAGCAAGCGATCTGAGTTGGAAATATACTTGAATGAGGCGAGGAGGAAGGGAATTTTGATGTGTTGAGGTGGTAGAAACTGAATTCAGAGAGATTCTCAACCCTTTCTCGATTGGCTCGTGATGTGTTGGTTGTCCCAATCTCCACTGCTGCTTCTGAATCAACTTTTAGCATAGACAGAAGAGTTTTAGATATATTTAGGACTTCATTGACTCCTAAATTTGCACCCAAAATTGGCTGCAAGTGGCTTCATTGCCAATTTCAATTGAAGAGAAACTAAATATCTAATGTGTTTAAATGATTTTGGTATGTTTAACTGACCCTAGCATATATTGAGGGGAAGAAATTTTGAAACCCCTTGGTATATAATTTAGGGGGAGTATTAAGAGCAAATTCATATACATACACTCAGTGATTTCCCATTATCATTCAAAAATTAATTGTCAAAATTAAAAAGGGGGAGATTGTTGACCTTTACGTAAACAATCTCTAAATACCCTTGGTTTTGACTTTATCAATCAATTTTAGTTTATTAATATGTGTGTTTAAGTGTGCATTTCAGTTAGGATCAAAGCCATAATCAATTAGCAACAAATTAAAGTGAAAATAAAGCTAATTGGGAGTTACAAGATTCCTAACAATCTTGGTCACTATCGTGAGGAACATCACCAGCCAAAGGAGAGCCAAATTCATGTCATCTGAAGTGGCAACACCTTTCACAGTCTCCCTCACAGATGTAAGCATTGCCTTCACTATCGTAAGCATCCTAGTCACAACCATGAGCAAGTAGAATTCAAGTGAAGGAAAGAGGTAGTGCTGCTCATGCTCTTGCTCACGGTCTTGCTCACGGTCATGAGTAGGATCATGAGTGTCGCAAGGATGACTTGGCAGCTTTTGTAATGGCTATATCTTTGACCCTCACAATTGTGATATCCCATCACAATCGTGAGCATCAAAATTCCTATAAAAAGTGAAAGAAACATTAAATGAAGATGAAAAAGTGTTGACATGAATTTTTAGGTCCCTAACAACTAGTTTTGCATCCTTCACTATAAATAGCAAGACAATAACTCATTTATAAATTTAGATGGTTGGTTGAGAAAATTTACCGTGCTCATACAAGCTTTGTATTTCTGTTTCTCAATTATTCACTTTATAAATATTCAAATCTTTGTAAATAAATTCTCGTTGAGTTTGTATCTACCACTCTTGTGAGAGTTGGTGTGAGTTAGTGATAAGATTCTTTCCTCTACTCTTTCTTGGGGTTAAGAAATGGGTAGTGAGGGTCTTGATCATTGAGGTTTAAGTGTTAGTCTTACTAAAATACTTAGTTTAGAGGTTTAAGACTGAGTCTTGGATAAAACTCTTACGGATTGGTGTAAGTGTTGAGTGTTAGCCTAGGAAAAACACTTGGTTGTGAAGGTTGTAAGTGAGCCTTGAAAACTCAAGTTGTAAAGTTGGGGTTGAACCTTAAAACACCTTGTTGTAACAATCATGGTAATAAGATTAGGGTGAGTTCAAAATCCTAACTTGAAGATAAGTTAGATGAAGACGTATTTTCATTGAGGAACCAAACTTCTTAAACTGTATGTGAAAATTTCTCTTCTCCTCATTCTCCTTAATTTTCTTTATTTTTCTTTAAACCTTTTTTTAAAATCTCCTTTCAAATTTAGATTAGCTCCATTCATCCCTCTAGGGCTCCAAAAATTGTATATGTCTGATTTGAAATTAAAAAAAATTACAAAAATGAAATATATAAATATAAATATAATACATATTATATTTATATTTATATATTTCATTTTTGTAATTTTTTTTAATTTCAAATCAGACATCAAATAAACTTTGGAATATTTTATTATATTTGGATATGAAAATTAATAAAATTAGTTATAAATAACAAATGAATCCATACAATGTAAATATAAAAGTAAAATAGTATTTTAATATTTATGACAGATTAGTGACACTCTAATTCGTCACCAAATAGCATTTTCTTAAAAAATTAGAATGTAGCCATGGATGCCAAAATTCATCCTTAGTTATGGATTTGCCACAAAATGAGGGCCACAATTTAGGGATGGATTCAAATCTGTCGCAAAATTATCAGTTATCAATTTAGCGACAAAAAAATTATTTCATCACTAAAAAATTTAGTGACCACTTTTTTTGGCATGGTGGGAATTCCTTCTCTAATATGTTGTTGAATCACATAAGGGACTGATCCTTGCTCTTTTTTAGGCTATATTTAGGAAGGGGGAAAGAAAATAGAGAGAAAAATGTGAAGGAAAATAATGTTATTTTTCTTTCCTTATTTTTCTCTCTTATGTTTGGATGAAATGAAAATAATATAAAGGAAAATAAATTTATCTTTTTTATTGGAGAGTTATAATATATGTGATATGTTTAGTATTATACCCCAATATCAAAATAATAATATTTGTTAAAAATCCTTTATATTTTTATGATTTTAGCAAAATATAAAACTTATTAAATTAACCATTCCAAATTAATAATTTAAGGAAGTTAATAATTTAAATAAAATAAAATGAATACGATATACATATAGTAAGTGTTGGAATAAATAAGGGTAAAATAGTAAAATTAGTCATTACAAATACACTTTCTACCCTTTTTCTCTTATTTTCTCTCCAATTTAGAGAGACAAGAAGGAGGAAATAATATATTTACTATTATACCCCTATATTAAAATAATAATATTTGTTAAAAATCCTTTATTTTTTTTATGAACTTAGTAAAAATATAAAACTTATTAAATTAACCATTTCAAATTAATAATTCAAAGAAATTAATAATTTAAAGAATATATAAAACTTATTAAATTAACCATTTCAAAAATTTTGAAGAAGAGAGGAAACCAATAAATAATTTTGAAAAAAAAAAAAACAACCGATGGAAAAAGTAACATGGTAAGTGTTAGAATAAATAAGGGCAAAAAAATAAAATTAGTCATTACAATACATTTTCTACCCTTTCTCTCTCATTTTCTCTCCAATTTGGAGAGACAAGCCATATTTTTCCAATACATTTTCTATCGTCCCTCGTTTTTCCTTTCTCCAAACATAGTGTTAGTGGTTGGCAACTTGGCATTTCAATCCTACCCAATAATTCATGAAAATATGTGCTATTAGCTCGATGACTTTATTTAATTAATAATTTAATAACAATGACCAAGTAGAGAATAACTTTTGTTGTCCAAATCCAATAAAATCATGCAAAGCCAAAGTGCAAAGGTATTACTGTGGTTGTGGTTGTAGCGGACATGATGTTATAATTTGGTTGAATTTGTCAGAGCCAACGCAGCCAGCAATGTTGTATCAATTTGTGGAGCAAAATGCGAAAATTGACGATTAATTAAGATAGGATATGAGCTATCTGACTAAGCTACACCTATGTCATAATATTGCTTTCTATGCTAATCCCTTTTCTTCTTATTAAATAATCTTCAGTCAAATGTTTTAAAAAATAACTGTATTTCAAATCATAATCCACCATATGATTTTCTTATTTTTGAGAGATTTAAAAATAATTATATTGGAGCATTTCTGTGTTGACGGAATGAAATCATTTTCATTATAAATCACAAGCTTTGCTTCCACAGTAATATCATTTTTTAAAAAATTAAAAATATATATATTTTAACAAGGGGCCAAAAGAATACTTTTCATATTGATAAATTTTAATATTTATTTTTAAAAGCAGTTTTATTTTTACTTAGATATGATTATAATTTTTAAATTTCATAGTTTTCCTAAATTTAATTTGTTTTTTGTAAAAAACTTTAAATTATTAAGTAATAAATTGATTTTTTGCAATACATATAAATTTGTGAGGACAAATTAAATTTGAAATATTATAAATGACTATCATGCCTAATTCAAGCTGAAA
Organism: Mallotus japonicus; assembly: GCA_949634005.1. NCBI lineage: Eukaryota > Viridiplantae > Streptophyta > Magnoliopsida > Malpighiales > Euphorbiaceae > Mallotus > Mallotus japonicus. The sequence goes on from CATIWK010285512.1 coordinate 12,851, forward strand.
TTACTCTATAGTATTCATGAAAACTTTTGTTTTTTAATTCTACAAAAACACGCAAACATATAATGGATCAAAGATAGGACAAATTTTTTACAAAATCATAGTAATTTTTTAAGAACGTTTTAACTCTTATAATTTAAAATATACACATATTTTATAATTAATGTTTATATCACTTTTTATCAGTTTGATATTTCAACTTATATAGTTTAGTCATTTTAACATATAAATTCGCTTAAAATACAGTTTTGAAAATCCCTGTCAGCACACATGACATGAAATAGCGAATTAATATGTGTCACATCTTAACGGTTTGACTAATAAGGTGTCAAACTAACAAAAAGTGACAAGTATATGAGTTGTAAATACATTATGCCATTAGTTGTAAAAAACTAACATCGGGATCATTTCTCCTTCTGGTGAGATCAGAATTACACCGATACCAGCTCCCTTGCTGTTGACAGCTCCATCAAAATACATTGTCCATGTCTGGATTTCTATTGCCCTCAGATGCTCGTCCGGAAATTCCAATTCCCATTCATGTTCATCATTGACTGGATTTTGAGCCAAGAAGTCTGCCACTGCTCTTCCTTTTATCACCTTCCTCGCTACATAGTCAATGTCGAACTCGGTAAGCAGAACTAACCAACGGGCTAATTTCCTTGTGAGGGAGGGTGTTTGTTGAAGATATCTCAGGGGATCATGCTTGGAGACTGACTGAATCCTGTAAGACTGGAAGTAGTGTCGAAGCTTCTTCGTAGCCCAAATCACAGCTAGACACGTCTTCTCTACGAGACTATAATTGGACTCGTAGGGAAGAAGTTTCTTACTCAAGTAATACACCACATGCTCGACCTTTTCACTGCCTTCCTGGGCCAACATTGCTCCCAATGCCCCTTTTTCGATTGCCAGATACATAATCAATAGTCTACCCTACCTTGGTGCTTACAGAACTGGAGGATTCATCAAATAATTCTTAATAGTTTCAAATCCTTGCTAACACTTTTCATCCCAAATGATCGGCTGATTCTTCTTTAAAAGGTTGAAGATCGGCTCACAGATCGTAGTCAGCTTGGCGATGAACCTTGTAATCGCCCAATGAACCCTCTAATTTCTCTCTCAGTCTTTGGTGCAGGAATTTCCCTGATTGCTTTGACTTTGTTAGGATCCACCTCTATTCCCTTCTGATTGACGATGTGCCCTAATAATTTTCCAGAAGTTACTCTGAAAACATACTTCTTTGGATTCATCCGAAGATTATACTTTTCAGCCCTGGCCAGGAACTTGTCAAGAGCCTCGAAATGTCCTTCTCGCGTCAGAGACTTCACCATCATGTCATCCACGTACACTTCGATCTCTTTGTGGATCATGTCATGAAACAGAGTAGTAGCCATCCTCTAATAGATAGCTCCTACATTCTTTAATCCAAATGGCATAACTGTGTAACAATAAACACCCCATTCAGTAGTGAATAAAGTTTTTAGTTTGTCAATTACTGCCATTATGATCTGATTGTAACTAGAGAAGCCATCCATAAAGGAGTACATAGCGCTGGAAGTCGCATTATCAACTAGAGTGTCCATATGTGGCAAGGGAAAATCATCTTTTGGACAGGCCTTGTTCAAATCCCTATAATCCACGCACATCCTGACTCTTCCATCCTTTTTCGGAACTGGCATAATGTTCGCTAACCACTGGGTGTCGTCAACTACCTCCACGAATTTCACCTTCAACTGCTTTTCCACCTCTTCTTTGATCAAGAGAGCCCATTCAGGCCTCAATCGCCTCTTCTTCTGCTTTATAGGTGTGATGTGAGGATATGTGGGAATCGCGTGTTCTGCAATCTCTCTGTCAATCCCTGGCATGTCCTCATAACCCAAGCAAATACTTTCTATCTTCTTTTAATTACTTCTTTTATTTTCTCTCTCTCTCATCAGGAGTTAAGTCAGAAGCAAGAAATATATTCTTTGGATTATCGTATGTGCGTAATTAAATGATTCAGTTTGCGCTGAATTAATGTCAAACATATACATGAAATGATCATCACACACAGTATAACCATTAGGTAAAACATCACACAAATAAGCAAACACAAAGTTTATTGCATTAACTTTAGAACAAAAAAGATTGTCATCAGAGTTAAACAGATTAGAGAAAAAAACTTTAAGGTCATCATAGAAAACTTCTATGATTGACTTAAAAACAAAAGACTCAAAGCTACACTCTTTCTCTTGGTCATCAACTTCCTTTGTCTCTTTTGCAGAAGTATCCTCTTCAGGTTCTAAAGATTGCACCAACTCTTCCACTACCGACTCTTTGACAGCTGGTTCCTTGATCCCACTCATTTCTCCCATGAAGATCTCAAATCCTGGGACCAACTTCTTTGATATCATTACTGGCTCAGGTTTGCTGGTGTAGGGATAGTTAGTGCCTTCTGCCACGAATGTCTCCTACAGTGTCTACTTCTTAGCCTTACCCTTTGATTTCTTCGACTTCTGATAACCCAATCCATGTTTCAAAAAAGGGACTTTCGGCTCCACAAACTTCGATGGACCCTGTTGATTATTTCCTAGACCCATTCCAGGTAGGAAGTTCATCTTCTTCATCATGCTCGCTATCTTTAGGTTCAATTCATCCTCATAAATCATGCAAACTTCGAACCCTGGATTGATTAGGATTTTATTAGGTGTGAGTTTCAAGGCAACAATAGCTGCTTCGGTCTCTACCGAGATGGTTACCACTCGACCTTCATGCAAAAATTTGATCTTTTGATGCAAAGTCGAAGGCACTCCTCCCAGAGGATGGAACCATGGTCTCCCAAGCAAGACAGCAAAAGTGACTGGGATATCGATTACATGGAGGTTAACCTAAGATTCGATGGGTCCAGTCTTGATCAAAGCTCTAAAGGTTCCCTCCACAGGCCTCTTTGTGTCATCGTAGGCCTTGATAACCACCTCTGAAGGTTTTAAGTCCGCAACAGTCAATCCCAGCTTCGGTAGGATCTTCACAGGACAAACATTAATAGCAGACCCATTGTCCACCATTATACAGCAGGTGAGTTTTCCCTTCACTTCAGCTTTTATGAATAAAGCTTTATGGTGATCCCTCCCTTCCAGGGGCAAATCCTCATCTGTAAACATCACAGCACCTTGAGGACTCTCAGTCAAAGAACACACCATCTGTTCAAGACTATGGTTGATTGAAACTTTCTTGCTGTCTAAAGCCATCACTAGTGCTTCCCTATGGGCTTTGGAGTTCATCAGAAACTCTCAAACACTAGCGAGAGTTCTTTCATCTCTCTTGGCTTTAATTTCTTCCTCATCTTTCTTTTTTGGATTCACGTCTTCCTCCTGTAGCTCAACAGATTCCGTTTCTCCTACCTTCTCTTTACCCTTCCCAACTGAAGGGATTTTTTTCGTTTACTGGTTTTCCATACATCAATTGGTCCATCTCCCTCTTCATCTGAACTCCAGATATCTAGAATGCTGATTTTAAGATCCTCAACCTGTTGATTGAGATTCAAGCTTTCAGTTTTTGGCTCTGAGAGTGTAGGGGTAGGGATAGTATCAACAAAGGAGTCAAAAACTTCTTCCTCTATCAATCCTGTGTTTATCATCATGAGGTGTGGATTTGGTGGTGGCATACTGCGGTAATTTGGTAGGGGGTTGTTTCTGGTGTTTAGTTTGTGGGTTTCGGGGTCTGTAATTTTTCCTGACTCAATCAGGTCTTGAATCTCATGTTTCAAACGACCACAGTTGTTAGTATCGTGGCCAATAGTCTGGTGATACTTACAGTAATATTTTGGGTCGGCATTTGGGAATGGAGGTCTTTGGGGTAAGGGTCGCAGCAGATTGTTCTCAATTAGCTTTTCAAGAATCTTGGAAAGAGGTTTCCCTAGGTTAGAGAATTTATGAGGCTCTCTGATAGCATTAATCTGGACATTGTGACTCGGACCAACACTACTGCTAGATCCACTGCCTTCTTTATCCACGGATCTTCCACTGAAAAACTTCCTCTCTTATGCTAAATCTGATTCTTTCTGCACTTTGAATTGATATAGCTCCTCAAAATTCCTGATCCCTAAGTCTTTTAGTTTCTTGGATAATGGAAGCACACATCCCTTGATTGCAATTACAAGTTGATCACTTTCAGAAGGTCGATGCTTCATTTACGCCAACTTGGTTCTCCATCTGATTAAGAAGTCAGCAAAAGGTTCGATGAACTTCTATTTAATATTCTGCAAATCCCTCCGAGATGCCTCCATTTGAATATTGAGGCTATACTATTTGACAAACACAGCACACAACTCCTCCCAATCAGCTTGGACACGAGATTCCAAGGAATAATACTATCTGATCGGTGCTATCTCGAGGGACAGAGAAAACCGTTTGACAATTTGAGACCTGTTCAAGCTAGTTGTCCTCATATGAGTCGCATACTGTTTCAGGTGTAGATGGGGATCTTCGGTACCAGTAAACTTTTTTATATCAGGGAATCTGAACTTCCGAGGTAGAGGGTCGTTGTCTTCACCCAGACTCAAATCAGAGTAATTAATTGGAGAGTTAATACCCTTCTCTTTCATCTGTAATTTCATTTGAGCCATAAATTTGACAAGGTCTTTGGCCCATTCTGGTTTTTTTGCACTCTTTAGAATATCCGCCTTCTGACGAATCACTGGTTCAGCTAACACAGTTTCCTGATCATCATCTAATTGCTGCCTCCCAAAATCCTCAGCATTAAGATAAAAAGGTTGTGGTAGAAGTGCAGGAGCAGGTGTAGGTGGTTCTTGCCTGGCTGAACTCATCTCTACCATCATCTCTCTCATAATGGTTCTATTCTACTCTACCATTTCTATCTTGAACTTTTCTGGATCAAAACTAGGTGAAGCTGATGCTGTTTCTTTTGACATCTTGATTAGACGGCCGGTGCTAGAGCGGGTCCACGTGGATGATTGGTCTGAATCTATGTCTGTGAATATTACTGATTAGAAACATGCATGACGTGTATGCATGCTATGCAAACTCTGAGAAAGGATAAAGAAATAAACGTTCTATTTACATGTAACATATAACAAAAGCCAAAGCTCTTCAAAATGAAATCTCCACCTTTATATCTTCTTCACATGTGTTCATGGTGAGTTCCTTTTCCTAGGATTGTTGGTCAGGTTTTACTTATCAATAGGGGATAATAAAACCGACGTACATAAAGAAACTCTCAGAACGCATCAAACAAGTAACAAATCCTTTGTATAAAGCCAAAGTCCATTTTGATGGGCCAAGTTTCAATATTAGGAGCTTACTTTGTCAAGATCCATTTTAGAATGGGCATGAAAAGCCCATTTGATAAGGTTTGCTCACAATGATTTGGATAGACATGAAAGGCCTACTTAGATAAAGTCCATTTACAAATGGGTTATGATGGGCTTGAAAGGCCCACTTTTAATGTAATCCATTTGTGAATGGGCTTGGGCTTTATAGCAAGATTTGCTATATGGCATAATACACATGCATTTGGAAAATCTTAATGGAAATTTCTAAGTCATTACATCAGCTTAGTCAAGGATAATAAGCTACGGCTCCCACAACGATATACATCCATCTACGTCTCCCCACTCAAGGGTTCGTGCGACGTGGATAGTACGTGTCGTGAGTGGTAATAGGCAATATTCCACCACCAGGTTTGAATGAAACACAAGTAGTGAAGTATGGACCATTACCAGTTTATTCAAGGACTGATGTGATCATGTGTAGTGAATGCAGTATTATGCAAAGGACATCATTTAATAACCAAGGATGATAATTTACAAAACACAAGAATCAGTTTCTCTATCCCTAGCGGAGTCGCCACTGTAGGCGGTAGGATTTAGCGCGCGCCCAAGTGTTGGCGACCACGACACTATGCGAGCTCAGGGCCTGGTAGGATATACAAATATGGGCTTGAGGCCCATTATTAGAGATGAAGTCGCCACCCGGATGAAAACCGGGACATACTTACAGCAACTAGATTCCACGGAGGTACCCAGAAGCCGTCTTTAGAGATCGGGTTCGGAAACTAGGTATGAGCTTCGAATGCCCACCCAACCTTGCGGTTGGCCTCCGTTTGTGTTTTATACTTTATTACCTTTAGTTATCAAATTATTTCCTCATTAACGTTAATCACACATGCTTTCACTTTTACAATTTACGAACTTTGCACATTAGTCCTATTTGCTTATTACCTTGGCAATTGAAACAAATAATGAATAAAAATATTACAACCATTCATTCAATACAAATGGGGAAGGGATTAAGGATTACAACTTTTTGTATAATTATTACAATAATCCAATAAAAACCTCTCAAGAACTAATTAATCCACTAATTACATAGTGATTAAGAAATCACTAAAACCTACAACAAATACCATTAGTCTCATAATAAACAGTTTTATTTATAAGTAATTCAAATAATATTCACATGAAATTAGGCATGAATATTCACTCAAACACACATTAATCACTTAAACAAATCAAACATGTGACAAACACATGAAACACTAAATACTAAATATAGTATGTGTATCAGATACAGAAAATATACTGAAAATATACAAGAAAGACACTGAAATGAAACAGAGTTATGACTAACTCTGATGGTGAGGCGATCACCTCAAGAGGCGCCGCCTCCTCAACAAGATACTCTGTCCCAGAATTACATGCTCTCTTAAAACTTAAGTAATTCAAATATACATTCTAAAAAGCATAAACCAGGGACTTAAAACTTAAAAAAACTCACATATTCAAGCAATCATGCTTTCATATAACATCAATTAAACAACAAGATACTCAAAATAAACCTAAAATCTAATAATTTATGCTTTTGTATGAAAATAAAACTTAAAGACTCTAAAGTGAGGATTCTCACTGATTGAAGAATGTGTGAAACTCCTAACTCAACCCTCAGATTCTGTTTGATTGTTTGAATGCAAGAGGATCCTTTCTCCTTCAAAGAATTGGATTCCTTAAGCTTAAGTCTCTCCTTCTCTTCTTTTTCCTTCTTTTCTCTTTGTCTTTCTTCCCCTTTTCTCTCAAGAACGTTTTTTTCTTTTAATAATGGTCCCAGAGTCCTTAAACATCAGGCTCAAGCTTCTACTTAAGCCTCTCTCTCTCTCTCTCTCTCTCTCTTCAATTTCCCACAAATCTAGGTTTAATCTCCACCAAGTATTTTCTCATCATTGCCCTCTCTTTTCCCAGCTGATATTTGCCTTAAAAGTCTTTGTTTTTGTTCAAAAATGCAGCTGGAGAAGTGTGGTAGATTTTGTGTTAAATGCAGCAATAAATAGCATTTATTACTGCAGGGGACAGCTATGATGAGGCGGCGCAACGCCTCATCGATGAGGCGTTGCCTCATTAGCGTCCAGGGTGAAGAGGCGTTGCCTCTTTGTTGAGGCGATCGCCTCTTCACTCAGGCCTGCTCTAGGCCATGGGCCCAAAAGGCCTGGGTTGGGCTTGCAAGTTAAAGGCTTGGTATCTTGGGTTAGGCTTAAAAGGTTCGGGCTATGTTCAAGCTCTAGGATTTATTCTAGGAAGATTTCGAATCCTTCATGCATTTGAGATACGGACTTTATCATCATCGAGCTTTCGTTGCGGGTCCAAAACGAGGGTGTCTACAATAGTTTTGTCATTTTAACACATAAACTCGCTTAAAATACAGTTTTGAAATCCCTGTCAGCACACATGATATGAAATAGCGAATTAATATGTGTCACATCTTAACGGTTTGACTGATAAGGTATCAAATTAACAAAAAGTGACAAGTATATGAGTTGTAAATATATTATGCCATTAGATTAGTGTATTTCATACAAGTTGAAGTGTTGAAATGATAAAATTGTAGGTTAAGAATCAAATTGAAAAATTATATCAAATATAAAGGGTCGCAAATGTATTATGCTAAATTTTTATGGAATGAAATTTGGAATAGCTAATGATTGGGTGTATTCATTTACCATGCAAGACGCTTTATTATTGAATGCCAAAAAAAAAGAAAAAGATTCCAACTCATTTACACGTCATTTCCAATCCACTGAGTATACCAACCTTTTTTTTTTTTTTTGGAAGTAGTATACCAACCTCTGTAGAGCTAGATTGCGTTGCCGCGTCATGAAACGCACGTGAAACAAAAGCATGTGCAAGTGTGCAACTACAACTGTAAGGCAACAGCTTTTTAACTAAAGCTTTCGTGAAGTCACAGTTCCGAATCAATTCACGACGCAGATATTTTTGGGAATTGATCCAATACGTCGCCGCTCTTTCTTCCATTGGATCAACGTCATATGTAAATTATATTTATCTTTTATTTATCAAATTTCAGTCTATTAAAAGCATTTTTAAAATTTTGCAAAATAATTTTAAATTAAATAATTAAGGTAAAGTAATAATAAATTAAAAAATAAAAATATAGCATAACTATTTAATTTTTTAAATTTAATATATTTACATTTCAAGTATTACATTTGCAATTGTATTGCATGAATAAAAAATTAATAATTATTTAATTAAATAAAATTATTATTAAATTAAACAGTTTCACTAATGATTTTAATTTAGTTATTATTTACCTATATCAAATCAAAAAAATTTTAAATTTCAAAAAACCTATATCAAAAATTTATTAATATTCATTTTCATATTTTTAGACATATATATGATAATTAAACACTATATTTAATATGCTAATTATTATATTTTCTTTACCTTAGTCTAGATTAATATTTAATTTTTACTCAAATTCACTCGGTAGATAAAATTTTCAAAACAAATTTATGTATTTCGCGTTATTGATCTTCAGTGTTATATATTTGGCTCATTTATAGCTTTTTATAATAATAATAATTATTATTATTAGTATTAGAGAAGTTATGTGACATAAGTTTTGATGAACGGCATAATAAAAGACAATTTTCGATTTTTAAATTAACGATGGCATGAATTGACTATTGAAAAAAAATTACCATTTGACTATTTTCTCACTAATTTCATCATAGTTTTTTTTAATGAATCTATTGTTTTGATAATTGGTTCAACAATACTTACTTATTTTTAATTCACTTTTACAATGGTACCCTAATTGAATGATGTAAGCATTTGATTCTATTTTGTTATTCCCTAATGTTGTATACTTATTTGATTTTTTTTTATTTTTACCGATGGTTAAAAAAAAAAATAGTACCGCACTAACTTTAACATGGATTGATGTATTCCTTGAGCTGTGATGTCCGGAGGAAAAGTATGTGTTGTCCCTCCATCGATAACATGAATAGTCTACATAAAAAACCAACGGTGATGAGAATGTGATAACGGTAGGTCGGTTCACATGCATGTGCTACACTAAAATCGAGAGCCCTTTCCAAAATAATTATTTTGTAATTTACCCCAAACGACCATTCTGTCAACAGCAAACAAATCCTAGCTGTTATACTGTTATCTCATAAGTTATCAATAGTTATCTTGTATTAGCTTTAGACTCTGTTTTACACTCAAACTTTATTTTCTTGTGTTATTTATACTCTGCTGTACTCTGTACAACACATATACAGAAATACCAAAATATGAAACGTTTGTTCATATGGTATCAGAGCTAACATGGCATCAAATACTAACACCCAACTTCTTCCCGTCACCTCCTCAACCTTACCTTCTTCTTCTTCAACTCAACTGAATCTTTCAGTCAAGCTCAATGCTAGAAATTATTTGGCTTGGAAAACACAGCTCCTGCCCCTTCTTAATTCACAAGACTTAACCGGTTTCATCAATGGCTCAAATCTAGCACCACCACCTACCATATCTAGCATTGACAACCTAAACACTCAAATTCCTAATCCTGAATACCTGACTTGGTTTAAGAAAGATCAATTATTACTCTCTTGGATACTTTCTTCTATCTCCGAAGAGATCTTTCCCTATGTCACAAATATCACCTCTTCTTACTCAGCTTGGCATACTCTCGCTACTACCTTTGGAGCCATTTCTCAAAACAGACAGTTACAACTTAATATTGAGTTACAGGAGCTCAAACAACATGACCTTAGTGTCTCGCAATATCTTCTCAAGGCCAAATCTCTTGTTGATGAGCTCTCAGCTGCTGGCCGCACTATGTCTTCAGCTGAGTTCAATGCAGTTATATTTCGCAATCTGCGCCCTGAGTTTCACAGCGTTATCACAGCGCTCACTCTTCGTCCTACACCAGTCACATTTGACGAGCTGCACAGCCATCTTGCAGCACATGAGATTCTTTTGCGAAGCCACCACGAGCCACCTTTGGCTCATCTCACTTATCGCCAGCAGCAAATCCCCTCTGCTTCTCCTGCGCTGCTCCCTAGGCCAACTCAATTCGGCCAATTCTCTCGAGGCTCTGGTCCTCGTCCATGGCTTCGTCGCCGTGGCCGCATTAACTCCGTTGGTTGTCAAATCTGCGGATTACATAATCATACAGCCAGTGTGTGTCGACGTCGCTACCAATCTATGTCTGCTGCTTCCCCATCACCCCAGGCTCACCTCACATATCCGCGTCCCTCAAAACAATCCTATTCCATGCAGCCCTAGGTTGCAGATACAGGAGCCACCTCGCATATTACTCCAGACATGGGAGCACTTCTTCTTCCTCAACCCTTTGATGGTTCCGATCAGATTCTGGTAGGCAATGGGACTGGTGCTCCAATCCAAGCCACGGGTAATTCTTTTCTTCACTATCCTTCTCGTTCTTTTTCTCTCAAAAATACTTGCATGCTCCTCAAATTTCTTCACCACTGGTTTCTGTCCAGAAATTTAGTCATGATAACAAATGTTTCTTTGAATTTTGGCCCTCCTTCTTTATGATTAAGGATCAGACCACAAGGCAGGAGCTTCTGAAAGGAGCACTTAGCAATGGCCTCTACACATTTCCTACATCCAATCCACAAGCTTTGTTGGCAGCAGTACCCCTTTCTCTTTGGCATGCCCGCTTTGGACATCCCCATGATCAAGTCACTCGCCGCATTATGGCAAATCAAAATTTACCTTTCTCTAAGCAATGTATTAATGCCAAGTGTGGTTCTTGTTACCTTGACAAGTCCAGTAGATTATCATTACATTTAGTATCTCATAATAGTCAAAAACCATTTGATTTAGTTTATTCAGATGTATGGGGACCTCTCCTACATTATCTAATCTTGGTTTCAAATATTTCATTTTATTTATGGATGATTATACCAGATACACTTGGATTTTCTTTTTGAAAAATAGAAGTGAAGTTCATGGTATTGTTATCAATTTTAACACTTATATTTAGCGACAATTTCAAGCTACTTTAAAGGCTTTCCAATCTGACTTTGGCCGTGAATATCAACGTCTGAGCTCTTTCTTTAAAACCAAGGGGATTAAACACAGACTTGCTTGTCCACACACTCATGAATAGAACGGTGTTGCAGAAAGGAAAATCCGTCATATTGTTGATACTTCACTTACACTCATGGCTCATGCATCTCTTCCATTTCACTACTGGACTTACTCATTTGATACTGTAGTTAGTCTCATTAATGGCCTGCCCACTTCGGTCTTGAAGGATCAATGTCCATATTCAAAATTATTTGGCAAGTCACCATCTTATTGTGATCTCAAGGTTTTTGGTTACTCAATATATCCTCTGATGCACCTCTACAATCAACATAAATTCTCTTACAGAGCTAAAGAGTGTGTCTATCTTGGGCCATCTTCTTAACACCTTGGCCATCGGTGTCTTGACAAATCCACAGGATGTATCTACATAGCTCGTCATGCTCGCTTTATTGAAGATCAATTTCCATTCAAAGCTGCTGCTTCTATTCCTACAACCATTCCACCATGTGACAATACTCCTTGGTTACGTGTTGATTCAATTCTGCCTATAACACCAAGTACTAATTTTCACTCAACTACAAACTCTTCTTCTCCTCCTTCTAATCCAAACTCTCTAACCTTATCCTCTCTACCTACAACTCCAAACTCTATCTCCACATCCTCTCCCCAACCAACCCCTTTCAACCAAATTATCCCCTCCTCACCCAATCCTATCCCAACAACATCTATCCTGTCCCTATCACCTTCGGGTCTCAATCTCATTGTCGACTTATCCAGCTATTCTCCATCTGTCTTATTACGCAGCCAATCCATCGACACCAACCCACCTTCATCTCCCGTCCGCACTCACCCTATGCTTCTGCGTCCCTCAACAATGAAAAAGCGCATAGCCCTTTTAACTCATCATCAGATCTCTCCTTCTTTATTACCACATGAACCCACAACCTACATTGAAGCAAGCAAACATCCCAAGTGGCGAGCAGCTATGCAAGATGAGCTTGATGCTCTTATTCAAACCAAGACCTGGACACTAGTACCTTGTCCCTCATAGGCTAACGTTATCGGCAACAAACGGGTATTCCGTATTAAACGCAATCCGGATGGTACCATCTCTAGTTATAAAGCCCGTCTAGTTGCCAAAGGTTTTCATCAACAAGACGGTATTGACTTTGCTGAAACTTTTAGCCCAGTGATCAAGGCCACAACAATTCGACTAATTTTATCTCTTGCTACTACCAACAACTGGCCACTTCAGCAAATAGATGTGTCGAATGCTTTCTTGCACGGGATACTTGAGGAACCAGTCTATATGCAACAGCCGCAAGGATTCATTGACCAAAATCATCCTG
>CATIWK010285562.1:0-11073 GCA_949634005.1 Mallotus japonicus
CAACCTCAAGCCACCCCTTGATTCCATCACATAAAAGATAGCAATATTTTATTTTATTTTATTAACAAGTGTGTTTTACGCTCCATCTCGCTTTAATCTCTCTATTCTTCTCACTTTCAGTAATCCCTCGCCGTTCCAGTATAATATTATTAACAATTATATATATAAATGACACATCGAATGAGATTTCAGTGTACATGTTTCATAATCTTTTGTTATTGCTTGATTTATAAATTTTAAGTTAAGTTGATAATTTGTGGCTAAGGACTTCTGAAATTTTAATAAACTTAATGCTTACTTGCTTTTGAATAACTAAATTTGTTAGTTGATAGTTTAGAAAAATGCTTGTAAGTGATATTTAATTGTGATTCTTAATCAACCCTTGACACTAACACGTTCCTGATAGTAGTAAAAAAATATTCTCTTTAGAGCAGTGTATAAATTTTATATTTTTATGCTCTGAAATCTACTTCAGTGCTCTAATCTGAGTATGAGTATCCAAAGGACTCATTTGATAGTGTCCACGCTTAGTAATACTGGAACAACGGGGGATTACTGAAAGTGAGAAGAATAGAGAGATTAAAGCGAGATGGAGCGTAAAATGCACTCGCTAATAAAATAAAATAAAATATTGCTATCTTTTATGTGATGGAATCAAGGGGTGGCTTGAGGTTGTAGAAAATAGTATCATTTACTTTCATTTTTCTTGATTACCAATTTGCATGTTTTCAAAAATTCAACAGCTAAGTTTGCTTTTCACTTGTTTTATAATACATTATTGCATAATGTTATTTATATGCATTATAGTGTCTAATTAAAATATATATTGCAATTTTGTGAGCTGAAGCTATTGCATGTGTCTTCAACCGTGCTAGCACAATCACGCACACAGGCTAGCACATGACTGTGTGCTCATCAAGAATCCTACACGTTTTACCACACAACTGTGCAAGAAGGTGTGCACTGACATGATTAAAGCCAAGCCTGATGAAGAAGTTATGCACACCCCACCACACGGCAATGTACCAGGTCGTGTACAAATTTAGAATAGTACACACCCGAGCGCATGGCCATGCGCTAGGGTGTGCACACAAAATTCACATACACGCCTGCATACACGCCCCGGTGCACACCCGAGTGCATGGCCATGCGCTAGGGTGTGCTCTCATGAAAAATCTTCCTTTTTCATTATGGATTACAGAATTAGAAGATTTCAGAATTGGAAGATTACAAAATGAGAATATTCTAGAATTGGAAGTTCTAGGGGCAAGAGATGGCTATAAAAATAGAGATCAATTCATCAATTCAATCATCATTCATTCAATTCATTAATTAGAGATATTATTAAACAGAGAAGAAGCAGAGATTCAAGTCAACCACGTTCAACAGAATTGTTCTCATGTTTAGAATATCTTTGATTATGATTATTTCTATCATGTGTAACTAATTTACTCAGGGTTTGGATTCGTGTAGCTAGACTACTGCTTGTTTGGATTTTTATTTTTTAAATCAATAAGTTAATATTCAGTCAATTTTACAGGTTGCTTTTATATGTTCTTGTATTTGATTTTAGGCCTGATTAAATGCATGTTTGTGGATAGATTAGAGACAACAAAAGTTGCATGATTTATTAGCTCATAGACTTGTGAAACTTAGGAACCTCGGTCATGAAAGTAGACGAATCCTTCGGGGAGTATTAAATTGCTAAGAAACTTAATGAGTCTTAATTAATTAACTTGACTATGAAAATAGGCGGTAATTAGTTTTGGCATGCTCGAATGATCTCGAAAGAGACTTTAAGTAATTTGAGTAATTTACCCTTAATTGTATTAACAAGTTGAATTACGATTAAATCCTGTAATTCAAGTAAGTGTCTAGTGAAGCGAATCTAGGCTCTATCTTTCGATTATTGAATTTTTATTTTAGATTTAGAATTTATCTTCGTTAGTTAATATATTTTTCTATTTCAATTAAATCTATTTTGTTAGCTTGTGGAGATAAAATTACGGCTAGTACTTGGTATCAATCTCCTAGTGGGAATGATACTCGATACTCGAACTTTACTACTTGTTGCGAACCGTTCACTTGCGGAAAAAACTTGTTAGCACAACTCCGCAAGTGTGCAGATCGTGATAAGTAATAAAATGATAAGTAGAGTATTGTTCCCACGAGGAAAGGGTACTAAGTACTAACTGTCTTTTCCCTAGCTAGTACAAATCAAATTAAATTGCAAGAATTAAATTAAATAAATTAAAATAAACTATCTACTCTAATTAATCTAATTAAATCAATGGGGATGAACTAGAGATTGGGTTTGTTTCACTAGTTAGGACTTGAATTACAGAATTAGGTTCAACTATTTCATTGATTACAATCAAGGGTAAACTACTCAAATTACCTAGAGTCTCTTTCGAGATCATCTAAGCATGCCAAAACTAATTACCGCCTATTTTCATGGTCAAGTTAATTAATTAAGACTCATTAATTTTCTTAGCAATTTAATACTCCCCGAAGGATTCATTTACTTTTGTGATCGAGGTTCCAAAGTTTTATGAGTCTTTGAGTTGATAAATCATGCAACTTTCGTTGTCTCTAATCTATCCACAAACATGCAAACAATTGGGCCCTTAATTGAATACAAGACAATAAGCACAACTCATAAAATTGACTGAATATTAACATATTGAATTAAAACATAAAAATCCAAACAAGCAGTAGTCTAGCTATATGAATCCAAACCCTGAGTAATTTAGCTACATATGATATAGATATTCAAAATCAAAGATAATCTAAGCATAAGAACAATTCTTATTGAACGTGGTCTGATTGAATATGTGCTTCTTCTCTACTTAATAATATCTCTGAGTAATGAATGAATGATCGAATGCTGATTGAATGAATTGATGAATTCATCTCTCTTTTTATAGCCATCTCTTGCCCTCAGAACTTCCAATTCTAGAATATTCTCACTCTGTAATCTTCCAATTCTGAAATCTTCTAATTCCGTAATCCATAATGAAAAAGGAAGATTTTTCATGAGCGCACACCTTAGCATATAGCCATGCACTCGGGTGTGCACTGGGGTGTGTCTATAGGCGTGTACGTGAATTTTGTGTGCACACCCTAGCGTATGGCCATACACTCGGGTGTGTATTATTCCAAATTTGTACACGGCCTGGTATATGGCCGTGTGGTGGGGTGTGCATAGCTTCTTCATCGAGCTTGGATTTAATCATGTTAGTGCACACCTTCTTGCATAGTTGTATAGTGAAGCGTGCAGGATTCTTGACGAGCACACAGTCGTGTGCTAACCTGTGTGCATGATTGTGCCAGCACGGTTGAAGACATGGTGTGCAATAGCTTCAGCTCACAAAACTGCAATATATATTTTAATTAGACACTATAATGCATATAATTATTAATCAAACATACAAATGTATTCTTTAAAATGAAATTCAATAACATTATGCTAAATGCAAGTAAAATCAATAACAATTAAATAAACTTATAAAAATATATTATAAAACCTATAAAAATGCTTCTAAAATTATATATATAAATGACATATAACAAATAACCAATATTTTATAATCTCTTTGAAGTATTTTTACAATATGGTGTTTTGATTAACTTTTTGAATGGGAAATTCCGATACAAGGCAGGTATATATACAAGAAGCAAATGACAAGAAAAAAATAAGATTATATTAACTCCTTAGTTGTAAGCATCGGTTGGTGAAAATGAGTTGGTCATTAACTTTTGATAGATTTCTAGATTTTTAGTAATGTTTGTTTCCTTTTTATGAATTTAAAGGATTTGTTTCTTTTATTGGTTTTTTTTTTCCATATTAGCCCTCTCAAGATGGAGGCATAGTGAAAATAAATTCCCATCTTGTTGCAAAGATGATGAAATGGTGCATTCAACAATGGCTTGTGAAAATGACCTAAAGGGGGGGTGAATAGGGCTAAAGAAATTAAAACAAGAATTAATGGAGTTTAAAGAAAATTAAAGAAAATTAAGAAGAGTAAAGATTTAAGACAATTGATTTAAGGAGTTCGGATTATAACCAATCCTACATCTCTACCTAACTTATCTTTAAGTTAGGATTTTTAATCATCCACTTCAATCTTATTTCCAGGATTGATTATACAAAAGTCTTTCAAGGCTGAACTCAAACCTTTACAAGAGTTTTTCAAAAGTGATTTAATTGTCCTCAAATATGATATAAAGCTTGGTCATTTATCTTTGCTTTTGTTGAGTATAGTTGTGTACCTAAGCTTATGAACACACTTAAATAAAAAGCATTAGTGATTCAAAATTGATTGTTAAAGCCAAAATAAAGGTTGAATTGAGATTGATCATGACCTTGATCATGCAAAAGGTCAACAACTTAGTCAAGATATATGCTATTTGTTGTGAGGATGACACAAATTCTGTGATGAGATTACCTGTAGGTACATTTTCTTGGACAAAATAATATTCTATTTCAATATGCTTTGTTATGAAAACATATGAAGGGCGTTAAGATTATCACAAAAATAATTAAGGGGGACAAGGCAAAGAAATGCCCATGTAATGTAATAAGAATGTAAGTCAGGTTAGTTCAGCAGTGGTAGAGGCCACGAGTTTGTATTTTGCTTCTAAGCTTCTTCGTGCAATGGTAGGTTGCTTTTTGGAACCTTATAAGATGCAATTATCAACAAAGAAGACATAAAAAATATTTGTGCTTTATCTTGTCAAGGGCAGCCTACCCAATCAGTGTATGGAAATGTATATAAGGAGGGAGGATCCTTAGATATAAATTGTTAACCACAATCTTATATCCCTTTAAGATAGCGATGAATTTACTTGACTACCTTGAGATGTAATTCTATTGGATTGTTAAAGAATTGACAAACTTTATTTTTTGTATGTTGAATGTTTGGTTTAGTGAAAATGAGGTATTAAAGGGTGCCAACAATACTTCTATATTGTTTTGCATTTATAAGTTTTTCTTCTGAAATATGGGCTTTGTCCTTAAGAGCCATTGGAGTAGCAGTAAGAGCACACCCAACCATACCGGTACATTTAAGTAGATCATTGATGTACTTCCTTTTAAGAGAGAGTGATTCCTCTATTGAAATGGTTAACTTCAACAATAAATGAAACTTTAAGAACTAAAATCTTTTTATAGCAAATTCTGAGATAAATAGAGGAATTAAATTAGAGATGAAAATTCATTATTTCCCATCACCAATATGTCATCAATATAGATAAGAAGCAGTATTATGACCATATTTTGATGATAAGCAAACAAAGAAGAATATGCCCTACTACAACAGAACCCAAGGTAAAGAAGAAATTGAGATAAACGACCAAACCAAGCTTGGGGAGCTTATTTTAGGCCATGTAGGGACTTGTGAAGAAGACACACATAGTCAAGTTTATAGGGATCTAAAACCTAATAGGTTGCTCCATGTACATGATTTCTTTTAATATTTCCATGCAAGAAGGCATTCTTTACAACGTGATGTCCTATGTACCTGTTTAGTGAGATAGAAAGAGCAATGACAAGTCTAATTGTAGTGTGGTAAATGATTAGGCTGTAAGTTTCACCAAAATCAATTTTAGACACTTGGGTGAAGCCGTGTTCATCAAGTTATGCTTTGAATCATTCAATTGAACTATCCTCTCATTGTTAATTTGATAAATCCATTTTAACTAAACAATATTTGTATTTATTGGACATGGAACCAATGACCATGTCTAATTTGAATAAAAAATTTTTAATTCTTCTTCTACGGTAGCCACTCATCGAGATTTTTTTTAGTGCAATATGATGATTTTGAGGTTCAACAAGTAATGTAACCTTTGATAGATAACATTCATAGTTTTGCAAATGTTTTGGAGGTTGTCTATTGCATTAATAATGAACATAACCGTCATTATTGTTATTATTGGCACCAATAATAGGACCAGACATGTTTTCTTCATTTTTTTTATCTTAACCATTTTCTTATTTGCTTATTTTATTATTATTTTTCTTATTTTATGATTACCCTTTTATATTTTCTTTCTTCATTCCCAATTTCTTATTTTGTCTTATTTTTTCGACAGTTCTCCAAAATGGTCCTATGATGAGGTTTTCCATCAATTAGATAAAGTATGACCTCAAAAGGTTATTCACAATGTGCTCTTAGAGTTGAAACCCTAAAAAACCTTGAACTGAACCTCTGATTTCTTGAACCGAAAGTTTAAAAGACCGAACCACCTCCTAAAACACCTAAGTAGGGGTTCTACCCTGAAATTCAAACTTTAGGTTCGAAATCTGGACTTTAAGATGATGAACCAAGACTTTAAGAGGTCGAACCGAAGCCTTTGAAGTTCAGTTCAGCCTTTAAATACTCAAATCCAGCCTAAACAACCAGAAAACCTCGAGAACCCTGAAAAGTCAATCATACCGAACCTAAAAGGCTCAAAGGACCCCCAAAACTCAAAAGATTTGAAAAATGACTAAAAATAATCGAAAACACTAGAAAATGCATATGGCAAGAATGGACGTGCGCAGATTTAAAAACCCCACGCGCCTCATACATCCACATGCGTGGGTAAATGATTCACACGCATGGATTATATCCACGCGTGGGTTATTGAAAACCACGCACGTGGGTTTTTACCATGCGTGTGGATCGTTATTTATGGGTCGCGTTTTTTTTATAAATATCCATTTTTAGAATTGGGACTTTTGGGAATTTTTCTAATTTTGAAACGAATTGTAGTGACAATTTAGGACCTATTAGCCAAAAGACTCTTGCAAATCACTACAAATAAAATAAGCCTTAAACCCCTTGAAATAAGGGTGATCGACTTGAGGAGACCCATTTCCTAAACATTTCAAATCACAAATTCTAATTTTTTTAGGATGTTAGATCCAAAATCCAAACCCGAACACATCCAACTCAAAGCACGCATCGAGGGTAAACCTCTGAGGACTCATTTAATACTTTTCAATAAAAATTACATTTTTTATCATATTTTGCATATATTCTTCCTCTACTAAATTTCTATTTTTATTTTCTTTTATTTGTCTTCATTTTCACTTCTCATTTTTATTTATTTTTATCAAAGTCTTCACTTTTCATCATTTTCACAATCCTTCATGCATTTTTATATTATTATGTTTATTTGTGTTGATTTTGTGATTTTGGTGAATATTTGAAGTAGTGATGTTGGTGGTGTGGTGGTGACAAAATCAAATTCGGGAGTGTTTGATATATTGTTTTAATGCATTTTGTGTAAATTTTGCATTCTATGTGATTTGCGACATCGACATCATCATTTCCATCACAAAAGCATGTATTTTTATTTTATTTTATTTTCACTTTATTAAAAGTCTTCATTTTTATAATTAAAAATAATGTTATGTCAGTAGCTTTGATGTAGGAATATTGTTTCTACTTATTTTTAATAAATTTAGCATTTTTATTCATTAGATAATATTTTCACATATGTCGCATCTAAAGTCATATTTTTATAAATTATTATCTTATTATTTTATTTAAAGTTTCGATCTTTACTAAAAATGATATTTTTCTGGGTTTATAATTAAAGTTTATATTTTTATATATAAAATACCATCGCTTTCTTGTTAAAGGTTGCATTTTTTATCATTTTATTGTTTTTACGTTATTATTTCTATAAAATGAGATTTTTAATATAAAGCTTGAATTTTCTTTTATTATTGTTAAAATAAAATGAAAATGAAATTTTTATCATAAAGGTGGCATTTTTATTATAAAATATAATAAAGTTGAAGACTTTATGATCAAAATGAACACTTTTTATCAAAATAAATATAAAATACTTCATTTTTACATGTTAACTCATTTGCATGCTGTTCCTATTATTAGTTTAGGGTAATACTTATGACCTTATAATTAAATGCCCAATTTGAGGTATTTTCTTGAGAATCACTTGAGATTTTCACTCGAATTAATTATTTAAATCATGCATTTCCATTAGCATCTTTATTTGTTTATTTATTTTGATTCATTTCATCTTGTTAGTTTCATATATATATATACACCGTTTCTTTTTTATTTCCATGTAGAGTATATACCATCAAATCCCTTTGAAAACAACATAATACTTATATAATTCTGGATTTTATCTTTTTTTTTTCAACTCCATATATATATATGACAGGAAAGATGGGTTGAGACATTTTTTTTTTTGACCAAAGGGGGAAGGGGGCGCCCGTGGGGTTCGAACCTCCACGGGGGGCTTCCTAAAGGGGAAGCCTTCCCACCCAAGCCAAGGGGCCTGGGCGGGTTGAGACATTTAACACACTGTAAATAGCGGGGTTTAGTGCACGTCCAAGTTTTTAGTAACCATGACATTGTTTGATTTTAGAACTCTAGGGAACACACTTCCATATCACAAAGATATGGTAGGAGATGAAGAGTCATCACCTAGAGTAATAACTAGGACAACTTTCGAAAGTGGTGGTAACTCTATTCCCTAAAAGAGAGTAAGCACCACACTGAGAGGATTCTGGGCACGAAATACTAACTTCTTTTATTCTCGTGTTCTTTTAGAATTACTTTACTAATTACTACTTTATTCTCTATTTACATGCAATTTCATATTAAACCCAATTTACAATCAACTCTAAGGCAACCAATCTTATGAAAAGTATATAAATAATGCATTCTTTTAAAGCAAAAAATTCCTAAGTTACTCTAATCCACATTGATTTTAATTAGATTGGCTAAATATACATATTTTAATTTACAAGTGAGCCTAAGAGGTAATAGATCTAATTCCTATTTAATTTTAATTTAAATGAGCCTAAGTCTATTTATTTTAATTCTAAAAATGGACCTAAACCTACAAATTATGAAAGCTTTAAATTAATTGGCCTAATTCTACATGTTTTAATTCTAAAATAATCCTAAGTCTACAATTTATGGAAAAATGGCTTAATTTATTGGCTATGTCTAATTAATTTTTAATTAATCTAAGTGGGCCTATGTCTAAATTAGCTAAGTGAGCCTAAATTATTTCTAGGGATCTTTACATAAATGCCCTAAAAAGTCACTCCAACAACTAAAATACCCAACTTTTTCTAAATTACTCGCGTATCACTTTGAGTAACTTTATTTATGCGAATGCACCTATTCACGTAAATGACGAAAAAAATAAAACGCAAAAAAAAAAAATAAAGGACGCTGCTTGTTCCCCTCCAGCGCTGCCCATTCATCGATGAAGAGCGGTTCACCAAGCAGCTCTCAGGTGACCTTGAGGCCTCTGCTGCTTCCGCCTTCGAGCTCTAGAGGATTATTTCTTCTCTCCTCCGCTGCTCCCTGGTGATTTGGTCATTTCTTTTACAAATCTCCCGCTTATCTATTGTTGATAATTTTTTGTTGTGGATTTGCTTTTGCATTAATTCTTGACTTCTTGGGTTCGATTTGATCCATTTTTCTGCAAATTTGAAATTGATTGATGTTTTTTTTTCAAATTATATTTTATGGGTAGTATTAGTTTTTGCGTTCTTGGCTCAATTGGGATCTTGTTGCTTTATTTATTTTTTTGGGAATCTATGTGTTGTTGGGAATCACTAAAAGCTATTGCCATGGTGCTTTCTATTTAGGTAAATTCTAGCCTTCCTCCTTTCAGGTCTTCTGTTTAACTTGATCAATGGATTTCTTAGTATCAATTTTGATGTCGTTGATAATGTGCATTTGTTGTAAGGGCCCGAAGGTAGCTAGTGCAGAATGAGTAAGATATTATGAGTTAATTGGATTTTGCTATTTATAAATGAATGTCAAAGTTTATTTTTTTTAAAGTTGAACTGACAATTTTGATTCATATGTTGATTATTTTTTTTACTTTAATTAGATTTGCCAAGATGTACACTACATGGAAGAAGATTCATAAGGACAAGGATGCTGAACCTATTGAATTTGAGGAATCAGTGGCACAGGTTAGTTGTTCAATGCTCTTTTTAGTGAGTATATATGTTTGTGGCTAAAAGACATTTTAGAAATTGAAATAAGTTCATTTATGTTCTACAGGCATTATTTGATCTTGAAAATACCATGTCTATATTTTGCATGCATTCCTTTTCTGTTTAGCTATTGCCATGGTGTTTAACGCTAGATGCTGCTGCTAGTTTTGATTTTTTCTTTTTTGAAGTTTTAGAAAGCAAAGGAAAAATGATGAGTTTGTTTAGGTCTAAACTGAGATGTTGAATCGTATCTTGTCGTTAATGGTCTTTAAAGTTCTCTGATTGCCTTGCTCATTGCTTTCATTTGTTTATCTTTAAACTTATTTGTTGGTTTTCTTTTTTATTTTTTGAATTTTATATTTTTCTTCAAATTTACGTCTAATTTCATCAAATTTTTTATGAAAAGATTTAAACTTTTATGAGCACCTATTGACTGTATTCAATGTGCAATCTTTGTATTATCTCTGAAATCCTCTGATGTTTTTGCTGCTCATTACACCTTTTTGAAGATGACCCTAAGTAATTTAGGATTAAGGCTTAGTTGAGATGAGTATTAGTGGATCTGTTTATTTTAATTTGTGGTTTTTTGAGTATTGGTGGATCTGTTTCTCTTGATTTGTGGGTTTTTGATGGACTAATATGTGGCAAGTGGGTAATTTTGTTTTAAGTTTGCTTTGTTTTGTTCCAAATATTTAATGTGCCACATTGCATCTTATTAGTTTTTCCTTTTTGCTTATTTTAAGCACTGCTGCTGTTCCCTTGGTGGAATGAGCAGTGCTAGAGCCTATGCTAGTTGTGCAGGGAGTTGGAGAGGTGTCCGGGTTTCTTATTGACTAGATGGACATTTGAAATGTTTCTATTATCAAAGCTTAACTTCTTATTTAGACATGTTGCAATAAATGTCTCTTCGTATGAACAATTAACTGGCTTCTTACTTGATTTTTGATTTTGATCAACGAAAGTTCCAAAAGCAGGATTACTCAAGGAGAAAATATTAAAAGATTCAGATTATTCGTAATGTTTTTGTTTATTCGTAATATATCAATGCTCCAAATCTTCTCTCTTTTAACATGATTTAATTACAA
>CATIWK010285659.1:0-12401 GCA_949634005.1 Mallotus japonicus
ACTTAATCAAAGGCAAGAAGGTGATTGGAGGGCTTTGGTGTTTCATGCTAGAGGCCAAACATTTGGGTGGCTTAGCATTGATTCAAGAGTTGAACCAAGAGCAATCCATTGTAGTAGATTACTTGTGGTCTACATCAAACACTTAGGAAATTGTAAGTATTCTACAATTAAGATTTCATAAGTTTTGTTTATACATGTTGATGTATTGTTAGCTATGTGTTTAAATACAAAATGGATTCATGGGAGTGGAATTCTTCATGTGATGAAGGGTTATGAGAAAGTAAATTTTTGAAATTTACTCTATTTAGACTTGTGCTCACCACACAAATCTTTATGGCCTAACCAGCATAACCAATTCCTTTTCACATATCAGGGCACTCTCAAACTCAACATTTTCAAAAAACAAATCCATTTTGCAGCAAATGCTTGACTTGAGAGTGGAATCCTCTACAGATGTATCAACTATCATTACTTGCATTCATGCAACTACTCAAAACATAATATATAACAACCAGCAAATTGTCTACACATGAAAATTTTCATTCAAAGCCAAGAAAACATTCAATTTATTTATATCCGATAACTATGGATGAATTGAATTCATTACTCAATAGAAGAAGATGCATCTATTGACTATTGCTAGCAAACCTTCCAATTTTACTACAATGCACAAAACTTTACATGCTATCAGCAGTGCAAAAACAGATAATATTTTTATTTAGAAACAATTATTCTCTGCAGCTTTGCATGATTTGCATTTGTTAGTTACCAAATCTGCATCTCTCAAGTTGAGATCTCTCCATCCAGATGCAAACTTAGTATTTGCATTTTGCCTAGTGAGAGGCATATCCATGAGGAGATTGCAGTTGATCACATCAACCTGTACTAAACATGGCCATATCTCCCCTTTTCTGCAAAGGGTCCTTAATCTGGGGAGGTTCTTCAGATCCATGATTCTTAGGCTTGGAACAATTGGTTCTGGAGCCGAATTTTGCCCAGAACAATACTTGAACAACTCTGCTAACTTGTCACAGAAACTTACCTTGATCTCTTCCAGGCTTTGGAGGGTAAGAATGAAGCTACCATAAGTGAAAAGATTTGTTAATCGAGGACATCTTTTCACTTCCATTACTCGTAATCTGCGGAATCTCAATCCAAGATGACCGACTAATTCTGAAATGCTTTCTAAATATGTCAGATGATCAAGATAGAGTTCTTCTAAATTTGGCAGCATGTCCTCATGAGCAGCACATCCTCCTGCTGGCCTCAAGCTACTGTTGGAATTTGAAATTGTTAGAGACTTTAACCCGGAAAAGCAAACAGTGCTATCAATGGTTAATGTCTCCAGCATCTGATTCAGTCCCCAGCAGTGATTCAGGACCAGAGACTTTGTATTACTCAGTAGCCAACCAATCCATTCTCCTGAAAGATTCAGACCACTGATGGCTACTCTCCTTTTGGCATGCCTTGTTGGTAAGGAGTTCGCTTGCTTACCGATGAAAAACTGGAATCTTATTAATTTATCAATCCATGGAACATCAATACCAAGAGAAGGTATGGATTTTAATCTTATAGATAAAACTACCAACTGTTGGAGGTTCATCAGTTCTTCAAAAGTTGCTTGTCCTTGTTCTTCAAAACCCCAATGGTAATCACTGAGTGTCATGTCTAGAACCTCTAAGCTTGTCAATCTTGATATAATCCCAGCTGGAATGGTCTTCAAGAAATGAGTGCGGGCGAGGTTTACTTGTCGCAACTGGCGCAGATGTTCTATCCCCTTGGGTAATTCTCGGATACGAGTGGCACAGAGATCGAGTACCTGCAGCCCACTTAGACCTTCTAATGAGGGTAATTCTTCAAGATAATAACATTCTTTCAATCTCAGAACACGAATGTCATTCAGTTGAAGAAGGGAACGAGGCAATGAACGAATGCGGGTTCTGCTCAAGTTCAACACCCTGAGTGCTTGAAATCCTTGCAGGAAATCCTGAGGAACTGTATCAAAGGGATTACCTTGCAGTAGTAAGGTTGAAGCCTCTGAACATTTCATGGAACGTTCAGGCAGTGTTCTTATCTTATTATCCATGAAAGAAACTCTTCTCAAGCAATTCAATAACTTGGCTTCAGGAATTTCAGTCAAGCCTTCTCCAGACTGAACTAGTGATCTACATCCGTCCTCCAACGACCATGCAATCCATTTCGCTGCATCTCGAACCACATCATGCATCTTCACAGTTCCTTTGCGATCCCCATCTTCCAACAAACAAGAGTCCTTCAAATTCTCCAACAAAGTATATCCACTTATCTGTAAATCTTCATAGCTTCGATGTTCGTCTATCAACCCTTCAGCTAACCAACACTGTACTAGTTCACTTACTTCAATAGAGAAATCCTCAGGGAACAAACAACAATAAAGGAAACAGGATTTTATGTTGCTACCTTCTAACTTATCATAGCTCCACTTCAATATGCTATAAACCTTTTGTCCATTATCACTTTCAGAAGGAAGTGATCCTTGTAACTTCTTCAAAGCATGCTTCCACAGCTTTACCTTTTTCTTGCCCCTCATAGCCCTTCCCGTTGTAACGATTGCTAAAGGCAATCCGCCACATTCCTTCGCAACTGATTCTGCTATTGGCATGATATGTTCAAGGCATGCTGCTTCCCCTGCATTCTGACTAAACAATTGCCAAGCCTCTTCATCATTAAGTCTACTTACTTTAACTTCTCTATCAGTCTTCATCCCCCTGAAAACATCAAGCAATCGAGATGTTAAGATAATTTTAGAACCTCTGTGAAGTTCAAGCTGAGGGACTCCTAGTTGATCCAAGTCGATAGCTTCCCATACATCATCAAGAATCAGAAGGAACTTCTTTTCCTTTTCAAATCGTTGATGCAACCGGATCGCTAACCCCTCCTCGCTTTCTTCTGACTTTACCGCCATATTCAATCTCTCAGCTATTTGTATTTGGACTCTTTTCAAGTTGTTGTTTCTAGAGACTGTAGCCCATATCACCACACTGAATGGCTGTATTGGAGCAGTTCTGAGGTTATTGTTCAAGGTTTTAACAAGATTGGTCTTGCCAATTCCGCCCATGCCCCAAACACCAATCCTTTGAACCTCATCATCATCCAACATCTCCATGAGTTGCGCTAAAGTTTGGGATGCGGTTGTTTGATCTTGAACTGAAGGTCCAGGGAGATACGCAACTCTTCTTGCTTCAGGATTCTGAGTCAACGTACCTCCTGGAAAATTTCCAGCTTTCTTAACATTTTCTATGTTCTTGATCGCTTTTACCACTTTCTTGCCGAGCCTGTATCTATGCCTGCAATTCAAGAAGCACCCACATAGATTCTTCTTCATGTCAGCCATCATTTCTTGCTGTATTGAATTCGCTTCATTAATCATGTCTTCAACTTCTTGAAGCCATTCTTTAACTTGTGTTGTAGGCAATTTTCCATCCTTGTCAGCCGTTTCAAGTTCTTGATTCACATCTTTCTTTAGACACACTAAAAAATTCACCTCTTTTTCCAAAGTATTGCAATTTGATCTGAATTTAGTGATAGCAATAATGTTGGAGTGGATAGAGACATAGAGGAAACGCCCAGTTCCTACTATAGCTGAACCCACAATTGTAGCCAAGAAATCCATAGCAAAAATGCAAAAATCCCACAACAAAATTGCAGTTATTCACAAGAATAATGATGTAAATTGTGAAGAGATCAAGAACAAATTAAACTAAGCTAAGACTATTCTATTCACTCTTGACTTGGGACTTTCTTTCTGGTCCTGTTATTTCTGGTCATGTTAGGATATATTTGTTTTCACATAATAATAATAATAATAATAATAAAAACAATAATAATAAACCAATCTAATCTTTTCTTTTCTCTTTAAGTTTTTCATCCAATTTTTTTTTTATTTTTGGCCACGCCCATCGGATTGATAGTGGTATCTCATTGTCCTTTTTTCTATTTTATTTACTTTTTTTTATTTTTTTCATCCAATAAATAAAAATCTTTTATCTGTTTATTTTTTATTATAGAATTTATATTTCTCTCAATTGTGAAATTTTTGTTGATATCTTTGTAATCGATTCATTTAAAAATTAAAAATTCGATTTATAGCCAATCAACACCATAAAGGAGCATACAAATTGTCAATAATTCGTTGAATTGTAAATTAAAATAACTCTATCAACATAATTGAAAAATAACCACAAATAATTTTATAATTTAAAATAAAATTTATATTACTTATTCATTAAAAATGTATTTTTACTCTTTAATAAATGATGATTCTTCTTTTCTCTAAAAAACACTTTCAAGTCAAAATCTTAATAATTTCTTGTTGAATTGTTCTTATGGACTAAAGTTATATTGTACTCTCCGATTATATTACACCCTTCTATCATATTTATAACACTTATTAAATTAATTATAATATATAGATGTTCACCTTTTTTTTCATTGTTTAAATATAAAATACTCATCATATATATATATTATTCAATAATTCAGCGTATGTAAGTCATTTTCAATTATATTATTCAATAGTTTTTAATTTAAGTATGTCTAACAGTTTTGATGTTTCAAAAAGATTTTTTTACTACTATTAATTTGTAAATATAATTTTCACATGTTTTAAAAAGGAAAAAATTACTTTCTCTTGTGTAGTCCATTGATATTTAAATCATTTGATCCTCTATCAAAAAAAAAAAAAAAATCTTAAAATGGAAGAAAGAAAAATTTACATATAGTCTTCCCGGTTTTATTCTTAGTTATTTATTAATTGTTGTTAGATGAATGGTGTTGCAGGTGGCAAATCGTAGGGTCTCTAAGTGGTGTTGAATATGATCCATTTCCAGTGCCTGAGCAAGGCCTTCCTGCTAAATTTTGCAAAGAGTCTACTAACCACAGTTAGCCAAACTAACCACAGCTAGCCATGATACATATATATATATATATATATATATCCTCTCTTTTTTCTGCTCAACTGGGGTTAGCTTTTTCTTTTTGGTAAATTCTTGCCTATACTGGGTATATTACATCCAATGGTGAGATTTGTAATAAAAAGACGTATCTCGTTTTCAATGATCAAGTGTAAATCACTTGGTTGATGTGTCACAAATCCTACTCTTGGGTGTAATACACTCAGTATAGGCAAAAATCTCCCTTTTTGGCAAATTCTTGCCTATACTGGGTATATTACACTTCTTTTTCCCCCTCCATTAGTGTCATTTACCTTTTTTTTTTCAAACAAAATTTACTGTACATACATACTCATCTAGATAATTGCTGACGGGAAGAGACACATGCACATGTTAGTGTCATTTGCCTTCAAGTAGTATAATAATGTGACTTTTTTTTTTTAGAGAAATAATAATAATAATGTGACTTTTGATAGGGGAAATATGTGACTTTTTGAGAAGGGGTTTTGGCTTTTCTAATGGTTAATTATATGTTTGGACATCTCTAAATGGAGTACTTTCTCTTCCATCTTTCAATTTCTACACGCGTATGTAAACTAGCTAGCTAGCTTTCATATCTTTAAGTTGATGCTTTGAATTATTAAAGATGTAACGTTTTAAAATCAATTTTTTTTTTCTTTTTTACATGCTGTACATAGCAAAGTTCAGTTTTGCCGGTCTACAAAATTGTCATGATTTTGGAAAGGATTGTATCCTGTGTGCCTGACGCAATATCAATATATATGTGTTGTGTGGGTTTTATACCATTCAAAAAAAAAAAAAAAAAGGCAAAAACCATTTTTAAGTCCCTGAACTATATCGGTTTTTTCTATTGAGCCCCTATCGTTTTATTGCATTATATTGAGTCCCTATACTATTATTTATGTATGCATTGAGCCCCTAAAATTTTTGCAAATTTCTATGGAATTAGTCAAATTGGAGCTCAATAGCTATATAAATAATAGCATAGGAGCCCAATGCAATGCAATAAAACGATAGAGGCTCAATAGAAAAAACCGCTATAATTCAAGAGCTTAAAAATGAATTTTGCCAAAAAAAAAAAATTGCTTATATATATCACTCTCTTAATTGCTGTTGGTTATAAAAGTCAAATTAATTTCACTTCCAAGTTAACATTGGATCTTTATAATTTTTTTTCTTAACGGATTTTTCTTTTAAAATTGATTATGTTGAAACTTTTTTTTTAAAAAAAAATTCACAATCAAGTCTTATAAATTAAAAAAATTATTTTAACGGTTAATTAATGAAAAATTATTTTAACTAATGAAAAAATAGTTGAATTTTTTTAAATGCATGATACCTAATTTTTTTTATTAAGTGATATATAGTTTAAACAAAATTCATTAATTTTATTCATTAGTCAAGATGTAATGTTTCGTTAGTCAATTATTAAAATTAAAATTTTAAACTTATAGAATTTGGTTGTAAGAAATTAAAGAAAAATTAATAAAATATAATTTAAAAAAAATCCTATTTCTATATAAAAAATTGAAATCTTTACTAAAATGTCCCAAAAAGACACATCAACTACTAAAATACCCTAACTTTTTATTTATTATTAGCGTGCCCTTTTTTTTAAAGGCAAATTCTTGCCTACACTAGGTGTATTACACCCAATGGTGGGATTTGTAATAAAGAAACATGTGTCTCATTTTCAATGACCAAATGTAAATCACTTGGTTGATGTGTTACAAATCCTACCCTTGGGTGTAAATCACGTGCGGGCTGCTCTCTCTATTTCTCGCCCCCATTGGTTCTTCTTCTTCTCTGTTTTTTTTTTCTTTCAACCTTGTGTTCTTCCTCAATTTCGGGCCTAGCCTGGGCATCGGTCCTTTCCTCTTAGTTATTAGTTCTCCATTCTAATTCTCCTTTTAATTGCAAGTTTTGGTTTTTTGGATTTGTGTTTTGATTTGGGTTGGTTTAGTTCATAAAGTTCCAAAAACACCAAAAATACAAAATTAAGCAATATCTTACTTGTTAGTTCGTCTTTGATAAAGATTAATAATCTTTGTATTTTGTCAAGTAGCAATTTGGGTTCCTTTTTTTTTTTTGCTTGATTATGGTTTGTATATTAGCTCTGAAAATTTGAAAAGATTGGCAATAGATGGAGGTGATGGTGAATTTTGGCGGGGAGCCGAAACTGAATGTCCTTCTAGTTTAGGCCACACTTCCAAATTTCTTCTTGGCTAATCAAATGACTAACTAGGTTCAAGCCATCAGAAGTCTGGAATTCTACATTTGCTACTATGGTTGGGGAGACTATAAGGTTAGAGAAAACACTTGCAAATCAAACGATGTATTCAACACCTTCTACTTCATTGTTGCTGTGATTTCATATTGCGCTCGCCTTCTTCAGTGCCTTCGATGCCTCTTCGAAGAGAAAGATGCTATGCAGGGAACTAATGGAGGCAAATACTTCATAATAATAGCAGCAGTTTTCTTGAGGACTACTTATAGTTTAAATAAAGGGTATGCTTTAAGGGGGGGGGGTAGTAGCATTGATTTTCTTAGTAATAGCAGCACTCGTTGGTACATATTGGGATCTTGTTTTCGACTGGGGACTTCTGCAGAAACACTCCAAGAACCATTGGCTAAGAGACAAGCTCCTGGTTCCTCAGAAAAGTGAATACTATGTATCCATTGTGTTGAATGTGTTGCTGCGTTTTGCTTGGCTGTAAACCGAGTTGAACTTCAAAATGTTTTCTTTGTATAGAGAAACTTTGACCACCATTGTTGCTAGTCTTGAGATCATTCGTCGTGGCATATGGAATTTCTTCAGGTAAAATGCATGCACTGAACTTGTCAAATGTACTGAATTGGTCTAAAAAATATTATTAGAATCTAACATTCAAAATGTTTTGGTTGATTGTTCAATTATTTTGAGACCCAATCTTGTTTATAATTGTTATTAATTTGCCATGCGATATGTGTATATACCTTAATATGTATGCTTATAATTTTCGTATAAAAGTGGATGAAAGAATTGATAATTGTGGATAATTATGAATTCAAGTGATAATATGGCACATAATGAAAAAAAATCAAAAAAAGAAGTTAAATAAAAAAAGGGAAGGAAAAATTCTTTGGCAGCAGAGGGGCTTCGCTCTCTGTCTTTGACCATGTTCCATTGGGCTTTGCAAAACCTCTAGGAACAAAGAAGCTTGAATTAACTGCAACTAATGGAGGTTTATGGAAAATCCGTGGTGTCAGCTCCTGCAAATATTATTTTCCTGTCGACTATTCTAGGCCGAGATGGGCCAATTTCTGTCCATAAATGTGATTGGAAATGTCAAAATGAGCATGTGGTGAGGAAAACAAGATGATTTCATTTATGTAGGTTCAGGTTCATTGTCTTCCAGTTTTGTAAATGCATTATATTCTTTTATGTGATTATAACAATTATGTGATAGTCAAGGCATATTAGTTTTACAGTTTATTCTTTGAGAATAAATAGAGTTAGAATGCATATATATATATATATATATCACGTGTTTACTTTATATCAAAGTTTATTCTGTAGTTGTTAACACTTTGGTGATCTTAATATATTTTACGTTTTTGATACATCTTATACTTAAAGAAATGGAATAATTTATGATTGTTGTCTATTTAATTTAACTTGATCAATTCATATGTGGATTTGAGCAATTGCCTCTTATATATTATGTAATAAATACATAATATTGCAGGACAGAACCAAAAATCACATATACATTCTTCAAAACCAAAAAAATTAAACAGAAAAAATGAATCGGAAACCAAAAATAAACTAAAAGGATACCAAAAAAATGAATCAGAAACTAAAAATAAACCAAAAGGATACAAAAAATGAATCGAAAATAAAAAATAAACCAAAAAAAAGATTCAAAGAAAATCAAAATAATAACTCTCCTTCACCTATGGAATATTTGGACATAAAATAAAGATTGCATAAATACTACAAACATAAAAAAAGAAACTCTATAATACAACTACATTGCCATTTATAAAACAAAAAAGTATATAAAAAAAATAATACCAAATTATAAACACAATATAAAATGGCAGCATCCTTTTATGACTCAACAATACCAAAAAAATTAAAAACTTATTCATTTCTTTAAAATTTTTCTATTTCAATAATTACAACTCGCTTAACTCCAAAGAAAATGCTTAGCTTTAAGCTATAGTATTTTTTTTTGGTATACTTTTGGTTTATTTTCAGATTCCTATACAATAACAAAACGAGACTTTAAGATTTAGGCAGGTCTATGCTCCCTTTTCTGTGGAGGAGAACTGAAAAAATCATCTTCAGCATCCTGCGAATACAAAATTAAATTAGAAACCAAAAAGTAACAAAAAATAAATTACAAAAAACTTATAACAATATATACCACATCAATGCCCTTCAAATTTTGTCCACCAAGACCACTAGAATGAGTAGGAACAAAAACAGAATCAACATTTTCAATACCCTATTCAAAAAAAAAAAATTACAAATAAACAAAACATGTAAAAAATAAAAAAGTGTTTCATAGAGCAATGCATGCTAGCCTCTTTTAACAAAAGCCAATAAAAAATTAATTCAATGATACTACTAGATTTTTAACTAGTTTATTTATAGGATTATATAATTTTGTATTTATTTTGGTTTATTGGAATTAAAAAAATTAACATTTAGAAAATAATGGTAAAATTTTTAAAAAATAAAGAGAAAATAAGAATAAAAACGAGGGAACAAAAAAAAAAGAGATTGTGTTTCAGCATAAAATGACAAAAAAAATTGTGAAATAAAATTCCAAAAATATATATTGGCTAATGCTCCACTAATATAAAAAGATGAAAAAATAAGGAAAAAATGAGAAAATAAAAATTTTGAAAAAAGATGAAAAGGAGAAAAAAGAGAAACAAAAAAAATAATAAAGAGAAAATAAAAATAAAAAATGAATGAGGAATGAATAAAAATAAAAAATAATAAGAAAAAAGAGAAAATAAAAATAAAAAAGGAAGGAGGAAAGAATAAATATGAAAAAAGAAAAAAATAAGGAAAAAATAAAATTTTAAAAAAGAGAAAAATGAATAAAGAAGAAAAAATAAAGAGAATAAAAATAAAAATTAAAGAAAAAATAAAGTAAAAAAAAATGTGCACATTTGTAAATAAAATAGACACTCATATAAATAAAAGGGATAAAATTAGCAAATAATGAAAATTTGAAACATTTTAGTTGACAAAAAAAAGTGCCGATTTTTGTAAAAATCTCTAGTTTCTATAGCTCGGTACTTGGGGTACGTGAACAAACTTTTGATTCGATAACAAAATTTTTTGCGCCCTTTTTGGATCAACGTGGCCATCATCCGAATTTGATTAATGCATAATGTTATCAAACATAAAACTAGACGAAGTTGACCACAAAAATCATGTTAAAATGATGAATATCAGAAAGATGAAAAAAAAAAAAAAAAAGGAATTTGTACACGTCTAGGAACTCTTGCAGAATGCAGCCGAATCAGCAAGGAAAGAAAGCTTCGGTTATATCAAAGCTTTGGTTAATTTTTGTGCCAAAATGAACTACTCCTACTAACTAATTTCAATCAATCAATCTATGAATCAACCCAAAAGGATCTTATATTTACATTCATTCAATAGTAGCAAAATTTAAAATTTAAAATGTTATTTTGTGTTTTAATTTTTAGTTTCGATAAAAATATTTAATTTAGTGCAAGTAAGTATAAGTGGACATTTGGTTAAAACTAAATAAAGAAAGCTAACATGACATGTATAAAAAAAATGTCAAAACTCATAAAAATACATTGGCATAAAAAAATTTAAATATTGGCTATTTTTGATAATTTTATTCATTTTAATTTTTTTAGAAATATTTCAATTTAAAATTAATTAATTAATTCAATGTGATACACAACACACATACACACTATTTTTGACAAATTTATCATTTTTTTAACTTTTTAGAAATATTTCAATATTAAATCAATGTGAAATTTCTTCAAATTATGTGTCTTTAAATCATTTCAAACGAATAATAATGTCTAAATTTATTATAATGACAACGGTTTATAGATTTACAAACTTACCAATTTTACTATTGTCTCAGCACTTTTTATTTAATTTTAAATAAATAATTATTCCTTTTAAAATTGATTAAATTAGCTTACCAAGATATTTTTATCAAAATTTAAAAACTGAAATAAAATTGTCAATTTTTTTTATTAATATAGACTATTTTAAATTTAATAATTTAGAAAGAACAAAGTTGATATTTTATGGATTACCTATCATTATTTTCAGTTAATTTGATCAAAATTTTAAAATTGTGAAACATCGACTAGATTAAAATATTTTTATGAAAATTAAAAAAAAAAAAAAAAATTATGAAAACTCAGGGAACCAAGTGTCATGAAAATTTTAATCATTTTCACACTTTAGTACAGATTAAATGTAAAAAAAAAATGTAAAGTGAACCGACCAAAAAAAGGGAAAAGGTGCATTTCCATCCCTAATGTTTATACCCAAGAATGATTTAAAGACAATTAAACTTTTCCTGTGTTTTTAGCCCTTTGACAGACGACAGAAAATTTGAAAATTAACTCCGTGTATATTGAGCTGATGTGGCGATTTTGTAAGAGAATTGGGATCCACACCCTTTGAAAACCTAATTGCTTTTTTCTTATCAATTTCAAGGAAATTATTGAAGTTTTACTGCTCATATTTCTTTTATTCTGTTGATAGGATTGGTGTTCTCCGTCTCATACCATTCTTTCAAACTCTTCTTCTTTTACTGTTCATTCTTTTGCCATGGATTTTGCGCTTGCTGTTGGAGGTGCTCTTCTGTCGCCTTTGTTTGAGATGTTGTCAGATAAGTTACGATCCAGTGACTTGTTCAATTATGCCCGTGAAGGAGATGTCCTGGCTGGACTCAAGAAGTGGGATCGGATGTTGAAGAAACTTGGTGCAGTGCTTGAGGACGCTGAGGAGAAGCAAATGACAAACAAGTCAGTGAAGATATGGGTTGGCGAGCTCAGGAACTTGGCGTGTGATGTGGAGGACATTCTTGATGAGTTTTCTACTGAGATTCTGAGACGCAAGGTGGAACCTTTAGATCGTCCAAGTAAGTTACAAAAACTCATTACTTGCTCTGTTGGATCGAATGTTAAGTTCAATGCGGAGATGATCTCCAAGATTAAGAGTATTTCTAAGAAATTTGATGGGATCATGGAAGAAAAAGATCTCCTCCCCCTGGGAGAGCGCACTAGAGAGGTGACCATCAAAGGCAGTGAAAGGCTGCCCACAACCTCCTTGGTGAATGAAGCGAAGGTTTATGGCAGGGAGGAGGATCGCAAGTCTGTACTTGAGATGTTGAAGGCTGAAGCAAGTAATGCAGCATTCTCAGTCATTGCCATTGTTGGCATGGG
>CATIWK010285706.1:0-17516 GCA_949634005.1 Mallotus japonicus
TCTATAATATAGTACATTTTTATACCTTTTATTTATTATACATTACCATGCTCACTAATAAATTAAGTTATTATCCGAGTTTTTTTTAGCAACAATTATTATCAGAGTTTGAATTTAAAATTTTAAAGTTTTAGATGTGAACAATTTGTTCTCTCTCTTAACCATTTGAAGGTGTAAAGTTTTAGCATTATTATTATCCATTTGTAAAATTTATTTTCACTTTATTTAAAAGAAAAAAAATTATCCTCTAGCTTATTAATACTTATTTCATATAATATTTCTATTAATAAAAAAATTTATAATTTTAAAAAATAATTAATAGCTGAGGTTAGGGTTGACAATTTGTGATACTTGTTTAAACGACACAATATAACACTTAAATAAATGGGTTTAGGTTTAGCATAAACGAGTTCAAATCATAAAGATGTCAACTCATTTAAAACACAAATAAAATTGTATTTAAATGAGTTAAACCCATAGAACCCGTTTAAATATGTATTAGCATGTTTAGTAAATAGGTTAACACGATTAATTATTAGCCCATATATATATAATAAAAATTTATATATCTGTAATAAAATTGTATATCTTTAGTGTAAATTAGTATTATTAATTGTATTAAAACGTGTCAAACCATGTTAAGTGAATTCTTATTGTATTTGTAAATGTGTCTAAATACG
Source organism: Mallotus japonicus (assembly GCA_949634005.1). Taxonomy (NCBI): domain Eukaryota; kingdom Viridiplantae; phylum Streptophyta; class Magnoliopsida; order Malpighiales; family Euphorbiaceae; genus Mallotus; species Mallotus japonicus. The sequence goes on from CATIWK010285706.1 coordinate 681, forward strand.
TTTATATCTATATAAGTTAAACGGGTTACACGAATTGTAACATATAATTTGTTACTTAAATATATTTGTGTTTGAATTCGTAACTTTAACACAATTAATTAAATAAATTGTATTTGAATTGACCATTTCAATGTTATATATCTATCTCAACACAATTTGTTTATGTTTTGTTAACACGAATTGCCAGCGGAGGAGGGTGCTTTCTTGGTGTGAATGAGAGAAAGTGACAAGGAAAGGTTGATCATCGAGGAAGAAACATATGTGAAATTAAGATGCATGCATATTCATATAATTTACTAGGCATCTGCAAACTTATTAACTATAATAAAATTTTGTCAATTCATGTCAGAAATTAAGAAACATATATATATATATATATGCATGTGAAGCAGAACAACCAAAGCTTGTTGGCATTTATAATATTTGTTCTTGTTTGAACAACCATTTATATAATATTTGTTCTAGTGTCATATCTTTCACAGCTAAGAGTATCACTATCCAATCACTTTTATAGTATTTTTCTTAAAAATAATATATTTATTTTTTTAGGTAAAAAATATATATTTATTGACCATGCTTTTACCAGAATATTCTAGAGATAATTCTATTGTTTGTTTGTTGTATAAGTATTAAACATTTTATAATATAGTTAAAAAGATTTTTTTCATATAAATTTATATGCTTTTTTTTAGTATACTACGAAAAATTTTACCAATCTACAATGTTAGAAATTAAAATCGTAACTTTTCAATATTTTGCATAAAAAATTTATTATTTAACTACTTAATTGTTAATAGAGAGGTCATAGCGATAGTTCTCTCTTTTTAAATTTACGATGACAGAATTCAAAATTTACATTTTAAAATGTTTTCAATCTGCTGTTGTGTTTTGTAATGATGGCTTTAACATAGACCCTGTTTTCCTTGACCTTGTTTTAAAGGAACAGGTGGTGTAATTCTCTTTCTTCAATATATATTTCGTTCAAAAAAAAAAAAAAATGTTCTTAATAAAGAATTATCATTTAACTAATTTCTTGTTGGTATAAAAAATATTTAATAAAATATTGAAAAACTTATATAGAACATGCAAAATAACTATCTTGTTTGAGCAATTATACCAAAACAGTCAGCTAGAAAAAGAAGGGGAAAAAAGAAAAGAATTAAGAGTTTTGGGTGTGATTTCATGCCATGCGAGTGTATATAACACCCAGAAAAAACAAACAAATGTCTATTATGAATTTGTTGCAGCCTTCCCAGGAATACATAATGCATCTCTTATTTACTTTCGAATTTGGCAGCTATCAGAACTTTCCTTCTTTTGCAAACACAAGGCAACTTGAAATTATCATCACAATTCACAGCCTACACAGTAATTTAATTGCCGTAAAATTAGGTCTGCTAAATGAGTTTAAGGATAGAGTTAACCAAGATCTATAGGTTATTATTAAAGGCATGTGTGATTTTACTGTTTGGAAACAAGCTTTTAGAAATTTGAATTTCTTGTCTGTTTATTTATGTACTTTGGAAAAAAAATAAAATTTCTAACAATTTTCAAAAAATTAAATATAATTTTTGCGCAAACCCAGATAATGAAAGGTTGATGGTTTTTTTATACAATGTTTTTGATATTGACTAGTCACAAAATTATTCTCAAGCTTGAGCTGAATAAACTCATGAAGAAATTAAATTTTTCCAGCATCCGTTATCCCCATACATAAAATTCAAACTAAAAATTTTATTTAAGAGAATTTAAATTCATTGTTATTTCAACCGGTAAATTTAATTGTCTTATATTTGATGAATTTTTTTTACTGTTAAGATTTTTTATATTATTTATTTTGAAGGTTAGCATTCAATTATGTTAAGAATACTATTAATTCAAAAGAAAATTATTATTTATTTTGAGTATGTTATGTAAAACTATTAAATTTATAATACATATATATATATATATATATATATATATATTATTCATTTAAAATTTGAAGTAATATTTTAACTACTAGCAATAATTTTTCATATTAAATTATTTTGTTATATGACTTCTTCTTAAATATTTTATTTTTAATGAAACTAAAAGAAAAATATAATTTTCAGACAGGCAATCTTGTATAAATAATTAAATAAAACTAATATATGCATCCCAATTTTGGTGCAAAAAATGAAAAAGGCAAGACTAAAACTCAAGAAGAGTGAAGAGGACATGAAAACAACTAATGCATGTCTGCCACAGACAGCTATTGTGTCTGTCTGGATCGGATTAACAAGACAAGATAGTATTAATTATATACTTTAAACTCTCTATTTACTTCAACTAATTAAATACAATACCTGTTTAAAAAAAATAAAACTAATTAAATACAATACAATGGTACCATCCCCAGCATAAAACCCATAAAAACGGTCTCAAGAAGGATTTTTCTTAGATCTGCCATTACAATAAATATTGCAATTTTCGTACATTTCTTTACTAGTAATTTCTTTTTTTTAAAAAAAAAAAAAAAAACCATAAGGTTTTATGCTTTTGAGGCATTGTGGGGATTTTTTATGGAAATTGCAATGGCAATGTCCTCACTCCACTTCTTCACCTATCCTACCAAAATCAAATAGCAATATATACCCCATTACAGATATTTGGCAGGTCTACTGCTGCAAAAGAAAGCTCCATTTACACGTCAGTTTTGAGAATTGTGCACCCACGTTCTATTCTATTCTACTTGGTCCCTCTTCTCTTTTCTTTACTGTTTGTTTCCTGGGAAAACTGTCGACAAATTTCAATAACTACATTCAGTTTTAGCATTATATTATGCCCCTCCAATTCCATCATGCATATATATATGGTCCATTTTTATTTTTGTTTTTTATTGGCAATGTACTGCTTTTCAGAAAAATATTCCCTTTCCATAAATTTTATAATAATTTTGAGTAGGATTCATCAATATGTTATTAGATTTTAATTTTTATCATTTTAATCAAATTTTAAATTTTTATTGGTATAACTTTTCAACTCATTAAAATCCTGACTACTATATAATGTCTTCATGAAACAACAGTGTAAACTTATTTTCATGCAATTTTCAATGTCTATGTTAATTGAGAATTTCATTATTAACGTGGACCGTTTTATTTTTTTTTCCACCCTAAATATCCATATAACTATTATATTCATCTAAATTTTAATTAGTAAAAAAAAAAAAAATTCATGGTAGTAGGTTTAATCTTAAACTACCGAATGAGTGAAATTCTTCTCATCTATTAAAAAAATAAAAATTTTGTCGGTGAGAGAGTGACCTTATTAACAGAGTTAGATTTCTGCTACTGTTAGTCTGCAAATATTTCACTTCATTTAAAAGGAAAAAGCTATCAGTACATTCAATATTTAAATTGAATTTCCTATTAATAAAATAAAATTAAAAAAATATTACAATGAGTATTTTTATTATTTGCACAAGACTCTAAAATGAGTGGATAATGGAATAACACTCATTTTTATCTCCATTTTTTTTAAAAAAATTTTGGTATTATATCGTAGAATATGATGTTAGAACTTGGTATACAATACATCCACATGTTTGTTGAAGACATTATTGGTTTAAGGGAATTCACCTAATCTTTTTGACTATGGTTTGGTCATAAAATGTTTAAAATAGTGGAGAGTTGTTACGCAAAAAGAGAGCTGGGAATAATAAATTAATGAACATAGCAAGACTTGTTAATCAAGATTTGTTGCAGTTAATTAATGGTAATCAAGATTTGTAATAAATTACAGATAATAAGGTAACTACACTGAGGAGTAAGGAGTGTTGTAATAGCCCCCAGTTTGACAAATACAGATGTAACAAGGTCACTTAGCGTAAAGAGACAATATTCATCTCGACAAAAGTTGCTCCGCAGTTCCACTATTCAACCTAAAACATCATATGCTCATACTTAACAATAATCATTTAACATATTTTTTGTCCTTTAAATTTATTATATTTTATTACTAGTTTATAAAATTAATTATTTTAATATTTTAATTTACTCAAAATATAATTTATAAATATATTTAACTAATTTAAATATCTAAATAATTTTATTTTAATTTGTAAATTAAAGAAATAAACTGATACTCATACTCAACTTAAAGGAGCTGTAAATATATTAGAACTACTTGGAGAAATGTGAAGTAAATTTGTAATATGATATATATTTTTTCAATGTTTGAATGTTTACTTGTTCCCTTTTTAACTAATTATAAAATAAAATTAAAATATTCACCTTCTTTTTTCGTAATTTTGTCAATTTTTTTAAAAAAATATTTTTTTTAATAACCATTCTAACGAGTTTAACACAATTAATTTTAATAAACTTTATGATAATTTTAGAAAACCAAATTTTGAGCTACAAAATGGTTAATAATAATAGAAGAAGGAAGAAGAAAAAGTAAGTCATTATCAAATGAGAGATCCTAGGCCATGGCCCCTAAAATCAGAGTGATAAAGACGTTTGCTTTGTGTCTGAGCAACCAAAACAATAAAATAGAAGGTCCCAACAAAGGAAGGGAGGGGGAGGGGAGGGGAGGGGAGGGGAGGGGCTACCACTGCACTGCTACTTCACACTGCACCAGCAACTATTCACACCACATACACAGGTCAAAAGAGAAACCAAAATATAAAACTAATTCTACCGTGTAAAGATCAGGCCTCGACTACTGTCACAGACTTTGACCTCTCCAGTTCAAAATTATAAAAAATAAGTAACACTAAAACTTTGCACAGTACCCAATGGACTGATTTTCTTACATCTCCACAAAAAATGACCAGCTTGGCGTCCAATTACCCTTTAAATATTGGTATTCAAGGTTAATAAATGATGCCCTTATGCAAGTAAAAGTTTTTAATAATAATAATGATGGATGGAGAGAAGATGGTAAACAAAAGCAATGAGAGAGGAAGAAGGGAACAGCAGGAGCAGGAGGGGCATCTTTTTCTCATACACTTTCTCTACTTTTCATGGTTTCAAGTTTAACTCTTCCTCACCTCTCCTCTCCTGCTGCCATGCCTCTCTTGCCAATGCCCAATGCCCTCCTCCCCTTTCACTGCAAAAAGCAAACCAAAGCAAAATATAGACCCATCCACCCAAAAATCTCTACACAACACACTCACCAACTCACTCACTGGCCCATTTTATATCTCATACAACATCACAACAGTTTTAAAAAGGACAAATTGAATTGGGTATAAAAGAAAAGAGATTGAAGAGAAAAAATTTATCCCATGGGGCATGGGGTCCTACTCTCCTGTGTAAACAAGATGATGATGATGATTATTCAAATATTTCATTTCTTTTTTCCTTGAAAATCTCACATGATAATAAAAAATAATAATATATGAAATATATATTCACGAAATTCCATAAACTATCCAATCTTTTTTTTTTTTTTTTCTATTAAGCTGTACACTTTCTTATTCCAAGTCTCCAACACCCCCTCCCATTTTTTGAATCTTTCTCTCTGGGAAACATTTTCCCTGTTCCCTATACCTATCTTTCAAATCTTCACAATTCACAATCCTTAGTTCCCCACAAAAAAAATATATATTTCCAAAAATATAATTAGCAACTTTTACAAAAAAAATAAAAATAGAAGGAAATCAAACGTCAAGTTTTCCTCCTCCCACCTGAATGTACAAAGAAGCTTACCCCTTCATCTTTACGGCTGATCTTCAAAATTCAGCCAAAAACACCACCCCAAAAACCTGCCGCCGAGCTCTCCCACCACATCAGTAGTGGCTTGATCTTTCTCTTATTTGCTCAATCTACTGCAGGGAACGGTGGAATTCCCACACTTCTGTGTCCTTAAAAGGGTGCAGCTCATATTCAGCAAAATCCTTTTTTTTTTTTTTGGGTTTAAGACTGATTCCTGCAATTTCTTCCAAGTCGCTACCTGTCTTCTATAAATATTCTCCCAATGAAATCCCTGAATCTTTTTGAGTAGAGTTTGGGATCTACTGCCGAGATTGACGTAGGATCGGCTTGCAAAGATTTGTAGGCATGCTCTAACTTCTTGCTAATATCATAGTCTTGCAAGATATCAATGATTCCAAAATAAAGGACTACTTCATATACTTCACCACTTCTAGAAGGGGTCAAATGGCTAATCCCACCAGGGGTGTACTGATCAAAATCACTTCTCCGTGCCATTCGTTCTGCTCTTGCTGGCATGTTTGCTCCTAACCTTATCAAAGGTCTCCTGTGAATAATAACACGTTATCAATTCAACTCAGAACTTACACAGCTCATGCCACATAATTAATAACTAAATACAAACAATAGAAATCATGAAACAAATGATCAGAAAATGAATACTTTTAGAAACCATTTAACCATTCGTACCCTAATATATTCAGCCAAAAAGAAGAAAAATCAAGCAACCGTCTTGGCTCTTATCTAACAAGGCATAGGACCACCACCTTGTACAAGCCCCACAAACAACTGTTGTCTACTGAACTATCCCCACAATTGTTGCAATACAAACAAGCCTCTTTCAATTATTCTGTTGATGATAATAAAATAAATGACAAAATTATTGGATACCTTTAATACCCAAACCAACACACAACCACATGATTTTGCAACTGTTAGTTACATGCACATTTATTTAAGTCAAACCATTAATCGATCAGACGCTATTTTTTCTTTTCATTCCTCAAAACACTTTTTGCTAACCAACATTGCTGCAACTGTAGCTAATGAGTCAAAAACCAGAAGGAACAAGAAATATACCGGCCAGCTAAAATTCTATCTCTGTCTTGTAGCTCTGCCTCAAGGAAGCGGCAGCCACGCATGAACTTTTCATTTTGATAGGAATCCTTGTTTCCTGTGCAAGATATGCATTTAGTCAGCATATATATAGCCACGAAAACACCCCCAATGTTTTAATAAAAGAAAACAAATTATAGAGCATAATGGTATAGTTAATTACCAGAGCGCAAAACAAATGGAGACAACCCCATTTTGTCATAAGTATTATCATCACGGAAGTGAAGGCCAACTAAAAGACTGTAATCCATAATTCTCTCTGCTTCTAAAAATTCACAATCTCGATTAATTTGCCTGCAAAATTATTAACTAGCAAGTTAGAAGAAATGCAAGAGGAACCAAATGCAGAAATCAGTAAAGACAATCTTGATCGGTTATACAATTTACATCTTCAACACTCACTTGATAAGCTCCTGGTACCAATTTCGTTGAAGACGAAAAACAAAATTGAGATCCAAGTCCTTGAGAGTTGTGGTTTCATCAATCTCACCCTCTGGCTTATCTGTAGTGCGGCCATGGGAGGAACCTTTCAGGTCAAATCTTCTATGTATTCGATACTCAGAGCAAAACAAATTGCCCATCACAATAAAACGAGTCTGCATTTAAAAAACAAGCACAATCAGACATTCAAATAGTGTTGCATTACCAAACAAACTAGGAACAACAAAACACTTCCACTGCATACCTTCTGCCCACCAATTGGTTTAACACAATGGACACCGAAGAATTTTGTCACCAGTGAATTTTCATAGCGACAAACATGTTGGTAGTAACTGGGAAGCATCCTGATCAGAACCTGACAAATGATAAGCAGAACTTCAGAACCAGTGCAATTTCTCCCATTTCAAACATCTTTTATATTAGTTGAGAAATTTCAGTGGGGACCAAGTCACAGGCAATTTACCAATTTCCATTATGCACCATTGACATTTACATGCATCCATTAGCTTAAAATTTCATAAAACAGAAGTCAACGAAGTTGGCAACTAACCTTGACTTCAGATTTCTTTACAGTCTTGATCATGAATCTGTCATCCTGCGTAAGGTAAAAGAAGCTTCCACTCTTCCCAGGAGAAGACAGCTCCCTGAGGGCATCATTTCCACAAATAGCTAGCATGTAATCAGCAGTATCCACATGGAATAGCCCCCTCAAATGTCTAATGCAAGCAAGAAGAAACGAAAAAAGAAAAAAGTAAGAACCCGGATGCTGGATCAGATTAGCACCGCAACACGAGAAAAAATTAAACAAAGCAGAAACCCAAGAAAACAAAAAAAAAACTTCACTCCAGATTGCATAAGCACAATACCTAAAGACCATTGGACAGTAATCCTTCCAACGAAACTCCACTGATTGATGTGGGGGTGTAGTCTTTGATCCTTCTGCTGGAAACCTCGTCCAGAACTTCTCCTTAGGATCAAAATCACTAGGCTTCAAGTCTCTCACAATCTGGGCATGCTTCCCAACAGAATACCTAAATGCAACACAACCTTTACAAAATCAAAACCAACATTCAAAATGCACAAGCACTCAGATTATTAGAACAAAACAGAACGAAAGTCAATCAAACAAAGACCCAGAAACCCAAATAAAAAAAAAATCAAACAAAAAGAAAAACTAGTTACCGGATTCCCAACTGAAGATTAAGCATCAGATCATAATTCTTATGCCCTTTAGAAATAGTCTCTCCAGGTTTCTTCACCTCACCACCACTAAAACAACACGGCCCTCTTCTAAATTGTCTAATCCCATCCCGATCTAGCAACCCTTCTCTATAAATCATAGAAGCTTCAACAGTGTCGATAATATCACAGGTAATATCACCAGCCTCACCATCACTTTCCCATATACAAATCCTGGGAAAATTCATATTACTTCCTCTAGCTCCATCCACCGACGACCTCTTCCTCGTCGCCGGCAGCGGCGGCAAAACCAAATCACTCTCTTTACCATTTCCTTGATAAAAAGTACCAGTCAATTCATGGCCACCCATTAAATCTTTAGAATTGCTATTGCTATTCCAAGTACCCACATAACAGCTTCCATCGGGCCATGTAAAAATCCCATTTCCTTTGGGTACCCCATTTTCCCATTGCCCATCATAGCGATTCCCATTAGCCCAAATCAAAACACCTCTACCTGAAATTACGCCGTTTTTCCATTCACCATCATACACATTTCCATTTTTCCACACGTACCTTCCTTTACCGTCTTGCACATTCTTTTTCCATGTCCCTTCATAAAAATCTCCGTTCGCATATCTTTTCTGACCGTACCCATGTTTCCGATCAGCGTTCCATGACCCACGGTAAGTATCTCCATCGGATCCGATAAATGTACCGAATCCTTCCATCCGACCCGACTTGAACTCGCCTTCAAAAGTAGCTCCCGACGGCCAGGAAAACTTCCCTTTCCCAGACGCTTTACCTCGCCGCCACTCCCCTTCATACATGCAACCGTCGGTCCAGAGATATTTACCCGACCCGTGCGGCGCGTTACCCGAGAACGAGCCGGTATAGAGATCGCCGTTTGGAAGCAACTTCTCCACAGTGGCGGTAGAGCCACCGCTGACGGCGGAGGTAGTATCAACTAATCCGGTGGTGGGTGTGACTCTACGGGTGGCAGATTGAGATCGGGTTCGGTTAACTAAAATGGGTTGAGGCGGAAGCGGAACAGAAACCAAAAGGGGAAGCGGTTTTGAAGCATCTTTATCGTCAGCTAAAAGAAGAATGACCTTATCCTGTTGCTGTGGTTCTTCTTCTCCTCGTTGCTGTTCTCCTGATTTCTTCTTCTTAGCAGTAGAAACGACGTCGCCGGTTGGGTCATCAACAAGGACCATTCCTTGGCGCATTTTAATATCAATTTTTTCTTCTTCAGCTCATAAAATAAAATGAATTCCACCTGTGTCACAAAAAGCTCCTTCCGATAATTACTTTGCTTCAGTGATGGTGGTGCATTATTTGGTGAAGTGTTGCTGTGGAAATGACATCCCCAGAAAGGAAAAGCATTTTCCACCGGAAATAAAATGCTTTTCCTCTGCTAATTCTTCTTCCTCTTGTTGTTGTTCCTGAGAGAAGAGAAGAAAAGAAAAGAAAAGAAATGTTTGGTTTTGATTCTGATTTGGGTTTTTTTGCTGTGAATGAAATTTCACTTTTGGTTGGGTTGGGTTGGGGTGTCTGTTGTGTTGAGTGCGCTTTTTCTTTTGTGTTTGGGTGAAAATAGGAGTGGAGAATTGGAATCCTACAATACAAACACAGCAATCACAATTCACAGGACAGTAACTCAACAGTGAACAACAAACTAACTATAGTCTACCTATTAATTATTTTTTATTATTCTTTTTATTTTTTATTTTAAAAAAAAAAGCGAAAATTACAAATTAGACGCTTTTGCCTTGGGAACGTTGCTACAACTACTGCTAACTATGCCAGCGAGTGAATGAATAAGGAATGGAAGCCCTAACTTTGTTTCTTTCTCTTTTCTTTTTTCTTTTTTTTTTAAATTAACTCTTAAATATATAATACTTTATTAATATTAAATTTAATAATTTATTTCTATTTTCTTAAAATTCAAAATTAATTTTCATATTAATTTATTTATATTATTCCATTATCTATATATATATATGTGTATATATAGTTATTACAAAATTGATGTAAATTTTTATTATAACTTTTGCGATATAAATATTTATGCAAAATTCAATAAAATTTAATAATAAGTAAGAAAATATTAAACATAAGATGTTAGATTTAATTTTAATATGTGTTGTATATTTGATAGTGAATTAATTTTGAATCCAAATTATTTAATTATTTCAATATAAAATAAAATAATTAATATATCTATAAAATATAAATATAAATTTATTAAATATTTTTATAAAATAAAATTTTAAATTAATTAATTAGTTATTTTACTCTTAGATTTATATTTTTATAAAAAATGTCAGATAATATAAATTTAGTATATGAGTGAAAATAGAAAAAATAAATAAAAATTAGTGAGTTGCTTCCATGTAAATATTCAAGCTAAAACGAGATTGCCTTTATTTTATGGAATTTAATGACGAAAACGGCCCTCTCGATTGCGCTTAATTACGAAGTGGCAAAAACTGTACAGAAGAAGGGTAAGAGGAAGAAAGCAAGGAATGCATCTGGTTCTGTTGTGACGTGACGGAATCGCTCGCGCAGGAACTTCATTTCCAATTGGGTATCATCACGTAATTTCTTCATTTCCTTTTTTGCCCTTCTTATTTATTTTTATTTACACTAAACGCCATTTTATTTTCTAGTGGAATTTTTTTTTTATTTCGTCTTTCCATTTAAGGTTTGACGCTTCTCCTTCTTTTGGTAATTTCATTTTTTTTGGAACAATATTAGGGTCATATTTGAAGATTTTTTCCCCTAAAACAAATATTCTACTCTTTAGGCTAGTTTGTTTGTGAAAAATATATTTTTTTGAAAAATATTTTTTTTAGAAAATGTTTTCCAAAAAAATATTTTTCTATATTTGATTGCAACACCAAAAAAGACAATAAATTCCAAAAAAATATTTTTCAAAGAAAATATTTTTCTATATTTGGTTGCAACACCAAAAAAAAAAATAAATGAGGAGAGAAGATATTAAAAATTAAAAGGGAAAGTAATAAATGAGGAAAAAGACATTAGAAATGGTATTGGAAAATGTTTTCTCATTCTTAAAATGGGAAAACATTTTCCTTTATTTTAAAGTAATTTTCCTTTAGCCGATACATTATTTTCCTTTGACTTATTTTCCTTAGGTAATCCAAACACTGGAAAACAATAAAAAATATTTTCTGAAAGAATATTTTCCGCAAATAAACGGAGCCTTAGACTTCTTTTTTTGAACGTGAATATTATACTCTTTAGACTTATTATCAAATCTTGCATATCATTTTTTATTTAAAACCACATCATTAAATTTTATTTCAGTTTATCATAAATTAAATTCAATTTTTTATGTAAAAATGCAATTTATATAACACTTGATTTTAATAAAATAAATAAAATTAACACTCAATTACAATTAGAATTAAATATAATATATATATATATATATATTAAAATTATTATAAAATAAATAATTAATAATTGTAATAAATTAAAACTATATACTATCAAATAATGAGAACTTAAAATCTTATTATAATAATTTTATTTTGTTATTTTTATTAAAAGTATATATATATATATATCCTTCTATAGTACAACCATTTGTATTAACACAAATAGAATCAGAACCATTAAATTACTACTAATTTAATTAAAAATATATATATATAATTGAAAAATAGAAAACGGTTCAAAAATTACAATTTTTTTCTTGTTACGTAGATGGTGGTTTTGGTTGAATAGAAATGAGATTTTTAGGTAGAATAGAATATATATATATATATATATGATAATGATGCTAAAATTGTATAAAAAAAATTAAAAAAGTAGAGAAATTTCATTAGAAATTAAACCAAAATTCCAGTAATTTGGAAACATCGAAAAAAGGACAATTACTGTTTTTAGAACATCAAATTTGAAGAATAAATCCATCATATATATGATTTGTAGAGAGAATCCCGAATAATTTAAATGTTATTATTCTGGTAGGTGGATATGTTAATATTATTATTCTACAACTGGAGTTTCGGTGGCTCTTTTAAATATTTTCAACAGAATCCGATACATTCGATGATGAGAAGTACCAAAAAAATATCCCTCATTATAATCACACAAAACAAAAATATATACTTCCTTGCATTATCATCAAATCAATCATTAAAATAATTTAAGAAATCTTTTTCATCTTCTAAAATATTCGTATTTTTGTATTTAAATATGATTTAGTGTCAACAATTATGCATTTCTCATTTAGTTTCCGTTATAATCCATGAATTTCTTTGTATTCAAAAATTAAATACACAATTTAGAAAATTGCGGACTCATATATGTATATTTAACAATTTTCATGACGAAATAATTATTTTAAAAAAAATGTAGCTATTCATCTATCTAAATTTTCTTTTTTTTTTTCAAAATTCACCTTTTTTAACAGAAAAAAAAAAGGTTAAAATCGAACTTTTAATTTGTAGATGCTTCAAAGGGACACAATTAAACTACTCAGTCTCAGATAAAATTCACCAATTTTAAAATGATATTTTCATAAAAAAAAGTGATATAAGTTAAATACATGGACTAAAAAAGTGGTTCCTTTTTAATTATTTATCAATACAAGTGACGAATACTTTTAACTGAGTTAAATAAAGTCTTAAGTTTGAATTTTATAAATTTGAGAAAAATATGTTGAAAAACTTTTACTTCTTCTTGAAAATAAATTTAATTTAAGCTTTAAAATAATCGAAGCCGGTAAAACATAGGATTTGTAATCTTGGCAATTTACTTGCTAAAGTTTTTCTCTTCTTTATTGACTTTTTGTTAATACTAAAAGAACAAAGACTAATGCGAACTGGAAAAAAAAGAAAAGAAATAGCATGGTGTTACTCGTTGATGTTGATCAACAACCCTGTGCAACACCCATCTCTATTAGTCTTCTTCGTATTGACCTTTGCTAGGTAACAGAAGTGATTGGAATGGCGGTGGTGTTGCTAATTGCTGTGAATCATTAAGGGATGGACCTAAATTACCTTCGTATGGCCCATTTCAAAGTTGGGTGGGTTGTCCAACTACAATTTTTCTAAATTGACTATATGCCCCAAAATTTATGAGATTTTATGATTAGGTCCTTAATTAAGTCGTAAAAACATCATTTCCATCCCTAATTTTATATGATTCTATTAGATTTAGCTTCAATCTAAAGTCATCTATAAATGAGAAGGAATTATCTACCTTTTTCTCTAAACTCATTTATGGCAAATCAAAAGGAGTAAATTGCTCAATTTCACTTTACCTACACTAGATCATATGAATCACTAATTTGGTTGGTTTGTGGATTATTTTTGGTAGTGCTAATAATTATTATATATGCTGCCATAAGTAATGTTGACAGTAAAAAATAAATAAACAATGTAAGAATTTGGTAACATGTCATGAAATCATGTGGTAACATTAAAGTGCATTAATTATTTTCTTGCACTCAATCAAAAATCGGAAGAACAATTAATAGTTTTGGAGAGATTTTTGGTATTTTTATGTTCATACTCTGATCAACTTGGATTGGTCAAAATTCAATGGTATTGGATATCGATGATTCAAACCAAAAATAATAATAATTCTTGATTAGGCAGTTATTAGAGTATATGTATATGTAAACTACCTATGGTTGAATTTTAAATCACCATACTAGCCATCCTTATCATGCTTATATACATATAATTGAAAAATTCTAATACCTTTTACAAAATATTCCAAAAAAATAAAAGAAAAACATGAAAATCATAAACAAAATTAAAATCCATATTCTAGCCATCCATATTCCATCATCTTACCAAATATTCTAATGCCAACAATTGAAAATTCAAACACTTTATTCAAAATATTCCCTAAAAAAAATAAGGAAGAGTATCAAAATAATACCTACTAAAAATATATATACAAGGATCCAAAATTGTTATAAAAGCATACAGGATATGCGCATCCTTATCAAATCATTTTATGATGAAAAAATAATAATAAAAACAAGAAATTATAACTTCCATAATTGTATGCATGAATATGCATATAGAAAATGAACTATTTTAATTATCACTTTCTTCTTGCTGTCATCGGTATGATGCCATTGCTCCCCAATAAAACAACCCAGTACATTTAACCCCACAACTTAATTTCACAAAAAAAGAAAAAAAATACTTAGTACATTATTGATAAAAGAAAGACTTTTTTGTTTTTGGTAATATAAAGAAAATAATTGAATTCATAATTTCTTAATATTTTAAAGTGAGTCTCTCATCAATGAGCTACTTAAATTAAAAAAATAATACATATAATTTGAAACGAATAATACACAAAAATTACATTATTAGTATTAATTTTATGAAAAATGTTTAATTCAATATTTTAGATTATTTAATTTTCTAGAATTTACAAAAAGAGTATTTATTAATAATACAATGTAAGTATTTATTAATAATACAATGTAAAATTAAATAAGTATTGGAATTGAAGAAGAAAGAGATGAAGATAAATGGTAGGGGATGTTGGTCTTACAATGCATGTGGACTAATAAATTCACAATTAAACTCTTGTGAGTTGTGACCATTTCTCCTCTCTAATTAATAATTCCTGCAACGTTTGATGACCTTGAAGCACCCAATGAATTCCGACGTATACTTTCAACTACCCATTAATCAATTTCTGCTTACACTTCTTATGATTTATCAATTTAACTCATTTACCCTTTCTAGCACGCAAAATTAATGAACAAAATAAAAGCCTTACACATTGGCATATCAATCGACCTTTTTATCACTATAATTATGAGTTTTAAATAAATTTTAATTAATTAAGATGTAACACTTAAATAACAAAAGTAAATTTTAAAAATTTCTTAATATTCTTAATCACTTTAATATTAAAATATATCTATATATACATATGGTGTGAAAAATAAATACTGTAAGAATTTTATTTCTCTTAAAAATTCATTCAACATAAATTTCGAAATAATCAGAGTTCATATAACTATTGAATAACGGAATCATTAAATGTAAAAAAAATATACAATTATGATGTGTATATATGATAGTGTTTTATTTTCTTAGGAGAAGTCGACCAAAACAATGACCTCGAAGAGAATAATATGCACAAGAAAAATCATCATAAACTTTATTTTTTTTTTCCTAAGAAAACAAGAAAATCCAAAGAGGACCCTTTTGCTTCTTTGGATTTTCCTGTCATTAACATGTGTTTTCCCAAACAATAAAAACATAAACAATGAAGATATTAAGAAAATGACATATTGACTCCACTTTAATTAGCCAGTATTACAATCACCCCACCTCTCGACAATAATCTTCGATCCTTTAATTAAACAAATCCGTTTCTGCTAATAAAACCAAGATTAGTTGGTGGTTTTTAATGTAATCTAACTGCCTTAAAATGGAACCTATACAATATATATATGCCATGCATTATAGGAGAGATCGATATTCGTTTGTTTAGTCTATATGTCAACTTACTTGGCTTCATAAACAATGAACTATGAGATAAGCGCGGATATATATATATCAACTTATTTATTAATTAATTTAACACGATTGTATATATTATTATTTGAATTCAAAATATAGTTTAAATATATATTTTTTTCAACGATAGAGTTTAGATACTTTAATTCCTTTATAGGAATGGAGGATCAAATCTTACTACTATTTGAACTATTTGTGAGGAACTTGTTTAAATGAAATCCGTATAATAAATTAATGTACTTTTATAGTATTAAACAAGAAATTAATCATTATTTTTGTGGATGTATTTAGCTGATAA
Source organism: Mallotus japonicus (assembly GCA_949634005.1). NCBI lineage: Eukaryota > Viridiplantae > Streptophyta > Magnoliopsida > Malpighiales > Euphorbiaceae > Mallotus > Mallotus japonicus. The sequence goes on from CATIWK010285706.1 coordinate 16,934, forward strand.
ACGATTGATAGCTGTATAATTGAATTAAATGATTAATATAGATTAATTTGTATTGATCATTTGAAATTTAAATATAAAAAATTTTAGAACATATATATATTAATTTTTTTTTTTGGGTCAGTTATATATATTAATTATTATTATTTTTTTTACATATCAGATACAGACAAGACTCACACTTTATATATTATATATATCTATTACAATAATTATCAATATCTATTAATATCTATGATATTATATAATTATTATTACTATATATATTAGTTATATATATAGAGTTTGAAATATCATCCCCAGCAGTACATCATGGATCAGAACCATGATATGTGTACCCGAAAAATCAAACCCATGACCTCTTGATCATGGATTGCCTCACCTTTGCCAATTGGGCTAAGGCTCATTGACATATATATTAATTATTTGATCGTTGCTATATGTATATATATATATATATATATATATATAAAAGAAAGTCTTATCCCCAAACAGTATAAAAACATAGATGGGAATAACAAAGCCAAACAGTCGCTTTTGCAGTTGGAACGGGGCGGCGTGAGCTGGCAAGATCATGGGACCCACA